>AWOL01S0027713.1:1141-15606 GCA_000715115.1 Nicotiana otophora | reverse complement strand
TTGACTAGTGTTTAAAGAGTGTGGCTTACCATATATTAGGGCATACTACCTATAAAGGAAGAGCGTAGCTTAAAGAGGTATGGGCTTATAGAAGAATCTTAGAAAAATAATGTTAGTGTATATATGCTTGAAAAGAGCTTTAAAAGATGTGGTGTTTGTATGAAAAAGTGTAAAAAGAAGTGCTAAGTTAAAACACTTTGTTCCTAAAGCATGGAAGTTCATATTACTTTAATGAGGTGAAGGTGTTATGAAAATAAGCCTAATATATACCTTGGTTTTTAAATATTGGGCTTGAAGGAACCGTTTGAAAATCCTTGTTTGGGGTGGCAGCACCTTGGTTTTGAAAGGAGTTGATTTCCTTTTAGAAAGTTAAACTCACGATCCAGTTCTGATTTTCTTTTGAAAGAGGGACTGCCGACCTTTTTAGGCTTTTAGGGCTTCAAAATCTATAAGAAGAGTTAGCAAGGCATAGTGGATCAATTTCATAAACAACTTATGATTGTTGAATTTAAGATTAATTACTAACTAATGCTTCTTTTAATCCTGGGTTCTTTAAAGCTTGCCTAAGTTGTTTTATATGGTTTAAGATATAAAGTAAAGCATTCAATCCAATATATAATTGTTGTATACATGTGAGATAAAACAACAGGAACACGATGGAGGATAACGACATAGTAAAGTTATAGAATAGCGAAAGCAGTAAATAATAAAAAAGTAAATGAAAAGAAGGACTCTGGTTTTTGGGCCTCAAAGAGGCAGGCCTAGCAATAATAGGGACGGGAAACAACTGAATTTGAACTCCCAAGATACAACGATTCTGGATTTGGACCTGAGTTCTTTAAGAACTCAGCAAGCCCAAGCCACTGTACATGTTCAAAAGAAGAAAGAAAGTCCTTAGAGAGACAATACTATATAGATGCTCATACATAAAGCTTGCAAGCAAAGAATAAAAGAAGGATAACTAATAGTATTTAAGCACTAAGAAGGTTATATTAATGTGGTGGTTATGTATAGAAACTGATCCACATTGAACCCCTTTCGTTGTCATTAAATAATAAGCCCAAAGATAATAACAAGTGTCAATGAATTAAGGGCTAAGGAGCAAATTCCACTCAAGGTCAATGCCCCCTTTGAATGCCCCGACACTTCAAAGTTCCCAAGGGTCTCAAGGCCCAGGGCAATGCTTGTGGCGGGGAGAGTAGCCCAACCAAGAGTTAAATTCTACTCCCAAATACCCTCATCCACTAGCGACTCATCCTTCCCTATAGGTTTGAGTGCCAATGATACTTTTTAAATGTAAACCAACTAACAAAACTCACCCTACCACAGAAGCATGCCTCTTTATTAACAGAATAACACAAAGCAACGTTTTTTCATGACTATGTTTCTAGTACTAAGTGAATGAAACACATATTGAGCAGGTCTAAAAATCAAGTTTCCAAACACACATAGAGGCAAGAACAATCATATTGTTATTGCTAGGGGTGTACATGGACCGGGTTGGTTCGGTTTTTATCAAAACCAAACCAAACTAATTATATCGGTTTGGATTGGTTTGGTTTTGTCGGTTTTGTCGAGTTTTTGTTACTTAAATATTATTTCAATCTTACTTTGTTAAATTTTTTATAAGTAAATATATGTCTAGTAAAAATTTAAAAAATTGACAAATATATTATCTATTAAAATATTCTTATGGGAGAATTTATTTAGTAACACATGACAATTATCTTTTTAGTCGTCTAACAATAATTTTTTTTTTGTTGATGTACACTTTTAAGGTTAATCAAATTTAGTAATTAAACATAAAAATCAATATGATACCTAAATAATATTAACCACTTCAAATTCGTAAAAAGATATAAATATTTAATAGATCTTGACATATGAATATGGAAGAATAAAGAAATTGACGTAGTTCAGTAACACTTGATAAGAAAGTGATCATATAACCCATTATTTAAGGTTAATAAATATGGAGCACTTCATATTCTATTAAATATTATATCACGTAAGAGAATCCCAAATATTTCTAGACATTTTTAAAGACAATTCTATATAAAATCTTAAAAATATATATAAAATCTATATATTTATATGTCGGTTTGATTCGGATTTTTTTTACTCAATACCAAACCAAATCAAATCAAACCAAACATAGTCGGGTTTTTTAATCGGTGGAGGATTTGATAATAGTCATCATCGTGAGAGTTTCAGAGATCGCGTTTCGGCAGTGATAGAATGGACAACGGATGAATAACCTTTAAAGGTCATTCAGGAAGACGCTTCCCTAAAGCAAGCACTGTGAGAAGAGTTAAGTAAGGAACTAAGTGTGCCAGTTACACTAGGTGTCACCCTCGCGCGTAAGAAATTCAGTTATCCCCGGTAGAGAAGGGTTACTGCAAGGCGAGTATGAGTCAGTGAAGACGTGAAAATACACCAAAGATGAAGAGGTAAACCATATATAGGTAAATCTTCATAGCATTAAATGCTAGTACTCCCCTAAAGGGGGGAAGATGATGTGATATGGTAGTAAGTCGAAGTTATGTAGTTCAAGTAACTATGGAATAGTAAAGAAAGAATGCGGTAAAAAGGCGAAAGGAATGAGATTGCATTTATTCAGATCCTATAGATATGTTACGACTCTAGAACATTATTCAAGCACGATGTCGTGAGAGGCAGTAAGGGTTCCCACACCAGATGTTATTGATAAATAAGTGCAAATGAACATTCGATACATTAGGAGCCAGTGCAAAAGGTAAGTTAAGACATAACCCAAGAGAGGTCACATAGAATATAAATATGAGCATGGACTGACGAGTAGTTAGCAGTTGATTCAGAAAGAGCTTGGTTATGGCTAGACTAGAGGTCTCAGATAAATCAGTAGATCATGCAAGAAAAACGCAGTGAAACCCATCATAGGAAATTCAGTCTCTCAGATACGACATCGTAATCCTCGAGAAATATTTAGATAGGAGTTGGGGTAGTAGAAGGTACAGTATAAGTGTTACGAAAATAAAAGAGAGTGCCACTAGGGAGACAACTAAAATATTTATTCAGAAGCAACCCTACGAGCACAAGGACACGGAGGTAAGTAACTAAGGATAATGATAGGTGAGTAAGAACATCAGAATATCGTGGGGTATACAATGTAATAAGCTCGCAGCTTTACAACAGTCAGAGGATCTTCCCTAAGCACTACAATCAAAACTAGCTGAGGAAATAAGGGAGAAGGCTTCAACATAAGTATAGTGACCTAGAGAATAAATGGTCTTGTAACGGCAGTCTCACTATAATATTGTATGCACTCCATAAGAAAGTGGCACCTATCGTGACTAAGGAATGGGAAGTAAAAATCCAAAGTAATATTCGAGATCATATGAGTTGCACAAAATTCCAATATATGTGGGCACTAAGATAAGTTAAGTATTCATGCAACAAGTGGCAAAACGACCAAGAAAAGTAATTACTTACTTTTTAAAAAAGGCTGAGAAGGCACGAAAGGAATTATTCGATCAATGACCCAGAGTTAGTTATATTATGAACACACTTAAGATTTTAGAGTGTTATCCATGCAGCATATATGTTGATAATAATACAGCCATAGGAGACTCCAGTATAAGTTAAAAGAAAGAATTAAGTCCATGTCATAGACAAAAGCTTGAATTGCTAGAAGGTTATATCATGAATGTTCCATAGCATCCACGAGGGGCTAAAGTAATAACTAATACCCTGAGTCGCAGATCAGAAGATAAAGTAAGCCTACTTAAAGGCTGAGATAGAAGAGGAAACTAAAGAGTTACATCAGCTAAATGAATTAGGAGTCTTATTATTAGACCCCGATGAGTATAGAAATCGTGATTTAGAATATTGTAGAATCACTCTAAATATCAGAGGTACAAAAGAGATAGTACAATGGCCATATTCTATAGTGGCTCTACGATAAATCTAGTTAGAATAGTACCAACCTCATAAGAAGTCAGTATGAAGCTTTCGCCAGATTGTGTATGCACATGATGTGCAAGTATTATAGTAGAGCTTCAAGGTGTGAATGTGAATTCTACCTATGTAGAAGGGAGGTTATGAAAGAGATAGAAGATACGATGCAAGATTTAAATGTAAGTAAGGTGCATGTGAAGAAGGTACGAGATGCCCAAGTACAGAAGGTTACGAATAATCCAGATATCATATAGAGGGCTGGAAGCATCGTAATTCTGTATCAAGAAATGATAACAGTATCATTAGTGGCATATTTTCCAACCTGTGATTTCCAGATACAAAGATGTCTAGTTAAGAGAGTAAATAAGAGTTAGAGACGATATGATGTCTCGCTTCAGGTTCCAGAATAACATAAGGAAATCTATGGTGCTAGCAAGTTAAAGGAAGATTGCGAGTAGTATAAATAGATATATGTAGGTCGCAAGCTAAAGTATGGTAGAGTGACAAGGTTTTAGATAGACAGGAGTAAGGATAAGAAAAGATGAGTGAGAAGGTGACGAGAATACATAAGTCCTCGGGAATAAACCCGTCGAAACAATAGAGCTGACGGTTTCCGTAAGTTATAGAAAGCTCAGTACATCTTGAATACACTCGGAGCAATTTAAGACTAGGAGAATTTAGATGAGATGGAATGCTGCCCTAGTGGTAGAATAAGGGTCTAATTGTGATAGATAAGTGGATGACGTTTAGGTGTTTGATTGGGTAATGATTCAAATAAAAGGGATTTCATGAATTGTACATGATTCAAATACCCCATAAGGTGAATCACGTTGGGATGCTATGAAATAAAGTTATTGAAGTATAGTATTGCCCCTAAGTGGATCAGGCAAATAACTCCAGATGTTCCCCGGTGAGACGTGAGCCCTAGTGAAAATGTATTATGTAAGAGGTTTCAAGTTATCAGAGGTGGATTATAGATCAACCTTAAGTGAATCAACAATAGTCAGATAAAACTTCCAATGTATTAGATTATATTAGCCCGTCATTCTTAAGATGAACAGTAATGAGGAAGAACTAAAGGACTTAGATTTATACATATAGGATAAGCAGCGAGAGAGTAACCTGGAGTTGGGTAGCAAACCTCAATAATAATAAATTGAAGAAAGTGTTATGATATAGTACAACCTACCTCAATGTAGTAAAGCCATAAGGATAGATATACAAGGCTACGAAACAAGATATAGCAACAGTCGTAAGTTCAATAAAGTACCGAGCGAAGAACTTCAGTACACCTATATATACCGGGAGGAACAACTTGTCATAGTTCAGTATATGTTCCAAAAGTGAGGCCTAGCGATTGGCTAAAAGATGGAGGAAAAAGGACATAAGATTCGCATAGGCGCACATACAAGGGCAAAGTCATACAGGCTGCATGACAGAAGGTTGCAACAACTACAAGATTGGAAGAATTCAGGCCTAAAGGCGGGAAATGCCCTAACCTTTGGATTTATTCACAGAACAGTTGCCTAGATGCAAAAGGAAAGTAGTAAAGTATTTGTAATAGCTATAGGTTATGAGACTAATAAGCGCATCAGTCAACATTCGAGGACGAATGTTCCAAAGGGGGAATGATGTCACACCCTATGTTTCCGTACGTACGAGTACGTCGTAAGTCGAATGATGTAAGCTCAAAAATGAGATCATCTTTGGAAGTATATAAAGTAAGTTATCATGTTAACTTGGAGGTTACAAATATTTAAGAACATGAATACCCAGTACCAAGAGGGTTTGAAGGCTTAGAAGCTAAACGAATTAAAGAAAATAAGTTTCGTCGAAAGTCGTCAAGTTAGAATGTTATAACATGTATTTTTGGGATAAGACTAGGGTACTTAACATTATAAAGAGATTATTTTATGAGTTATTTTAGTAGTATGATAGTCATGTGTTATTTTTTGAAGTCACGCGAGTTGTAAAACAAAAGTTGGAAAAGGTCATCACCAGTTGCATTAACAAATATGCTGAAAATTAGGTCAAATGTAGCGGAGCAATTCTCCCAATATACTTGGAATTATGCGATGATATACCTACAAACTTGAAGGTTATGAGTCTAGTTTCCAACAGATTAAACCTTTCATTGATAAAACATTGGTATAGAGATATTCACATGTTTGCTAGACTGCACAGATTGGTAGGTGACAAGTAGGTGCATCACCTACTTGCCAAAAGGAGAGGCCTCAATTAAAAGCTCCAAAGTAGGCCAAGAGGGAAGTTTTAAGGTCTTATCAACTCATTTATTTCACCCATCTTTCCGACCAAGAAAACCTAACTGAACCCCTATAACTCCTCCCCAAAAATCCCACACAAACCCTAGGTTATTTCGAGTGTTACAATATGATTCTAGTGCCGAAAAGCCCGGACAGCTTGCTAGTTTCTGTTTCTACTTCATGTAGCTGCGTTGGGGGACTGATTTTGGATGAAGAAGGGCTAGGTTTCGTGGCTTCTACTCTGTCCAAGGTAAATTTATGCTTCTCCTTCCATTATCTAGGCTTGTACGAGTTGTAACTCGATCGTAAAGACTAGACCTAGCGAGTTTCAAAAGAGTGGTATATTGTTTGTTGTTACGTCATGGTTGGCTGGTTGTGAACTTATTTTTTAGTTGAATTCATGGCTGTTTTATTGTATAAGAGGATTAATTATGTACTTTTGGTTGTGTTTCTCAATTTGAAAGAAAAGACAAGTCGAAACGTGTTTTAATAAGCTGAAAAATTAATTTTGAGTTGCTGAACTTGTGGGACTGTTTTGTGGGCTGTTTCGTGTTGCTTTTGGGTTGCCTCTTTTTCTACTGTATTCATGGAGTTTGGGATGAGAAAGGGTGTGTAGAAATACCACATAATGTCAGGGTGGTTGGCTGGTCGTTCGTCGTTACATTTTTAAGGTTATTTTACACTACTTTAGTTGTCGTTTTATGTATGAAGTGATTAGGGTGTGTGGGATGTTTTGTGGTATATTGTCATGGAGATAAGGTTGGAAAATGATGCATACATGTTGTTATTGTTTTGTTCTTGGTGTTGTTGGTATATGGTATTAGAGGAGGGCCTTGTTACAGGGGAGATGCTGCCCAAATTTACGTAAACAAGCTACTAGTTTAAGTTGCGGACTTAGTCTTTACTCAGCACTGATTGTGAATCTCCTTATGTTGTGGTAGATTGAGTTGAGTTATTTGAAGAATTTCTTGAAAGGTATTAAGGACTCAACAGAGTTAAGGTATGTTAAGGCTAAAACCTTTCTTTCATTTTGGCATGATCCAGTAACTACATGTGTTTGATAACGAGACATAAAGAGAAGTTCATATTCCTGAATTTATGTACATATTCCTAGTCTCATAAGTTACGGCATTCCCCCATGTCGGGACTTCATATTCAGTTTAGTTTTTTCTTCTGTCAGCCAAGAGAGCAGAGAGTCTATATATATATATTATTACAGTATTTTCACCACCATCGAGTTATAATCAATGGGCAGGCCCATATTGGGCAACCTCTGATCAGATAGTGAGTTATATACCAAGCCTACTGTGGCCAAGCTCCTATGAGCGAGCCCAAAATGGCCGAGATACAGAGCCTAGTATGGCCGAGCGCCTATGAGCGAGCCTACTACGACAGAGCAATTACACATACCGAGCCTTATAAGGCTGGATAGCTATTTTACTTACTATATTGAGAGAGTTCTGTCAGTATCAGCAGGTAAGCATATCTTCAGATTATCTTTGACTCCCAATTACTTTCAGTTATTATATTATCAGTTCAGTTTCACCTTTCAGTTATTCTGTTGCCTTACATACTCGATACATTATTTCGTACTGACGTCCCTTTTGCCGGGGACGCTGCATTTCATGCCTACAGGTCCTCATTGACAGTTGGATAGACCCTCTCAGCAGACAGAGTCAAACATCATCTTGGTTGGTAAGCTCCACTTCCTCGGAGTTACCAGGTCTAGACCTTGGAGTCCATTTTTATATATACATATTTGATGGGTAGGTCGAGGCCCTGTCCCGACCATGGTACAGTTCAGTTATCTCTAGAGGCTTGTAGACGAGTCCTGTATATTTTGTATAGCAGTAGATGTTCATGGCGGCTTCATCGGCCTGCACAATTATATATATCATCTTTTGGGTATGTTTACCCTTCATATGAGAGATACGTTATTTTCTGATGATTTAGAATATAGCCTCATCGGCCTAAGTTGAGGGTTACTCCTCTAGAGTTCACAGTTACAGAGTGGTATGCTTGGGCCGAGTATGGTACCGGGTGCCGGCCACGCCTCTTCAGGTTTAGGGCGTGACAATTTTTTCCGTAACTATGAACGAGCCGAGCATAGTATCTTTTGAGTTATTACTTGTGTTGCTTTCATTATATTGTTACGACTTGTTCTTGGCTTTTGGTGTGGGACTCTGACTGTTTTTCGAGCTCGTCACTTCTTTCAACCTAAGGTTAGGTTTATTACTTATTGAGTATATGGGGTCGATTGTCCTCATACTACACTTCTGCACCTTGCGTGCAGATCTTGGAGCTGATGTTGCTGCGTGTAGCGGGAGCTGGCATTTAAGATGCACCTGCATTCCGGTTATAGCTGCCTCTTATTTTTAGAGCTGATGTTGTTACTTGTTTGATTATATGATTTGTGAATCATGTTAGAAATCTTAGGCTATCTGCTTATTCGGTTGAGACCTAATGAGGCTATTTCTGTTGTTTTGAGTTCTCTACTCTAACTGTAGTTATATACTCAGTCTTGATTCTTCATATGCATATCATATCTCAGTCTCTGTTATCATTTACTGTTACATCATATTATCTTTATTTGGGTTGAGTGGTATGAGATTTGTGAGCTAGTGAGACTAGAGAGATTGATGACTGAGTTGGGGTTTGAGAGACGGATTGTGAGTAATATTATAGGATCGAGTTGCACGTCGCAGTAGGCCTTGTTGGTTTATTTATGGGATCGGGATTCAAGTCGTAGTAGACACTTATTGGCTTATTATGGGTTCAGGTTGCATGCCTAAAATATAAGTCTAAAACCAAATATTATAAATGTTTTTGGGCTGATACAATAAATCCCCCATAACTGACAATATAGAGTCATGAGTTCTAGATTGGGAATAAAGTCTGATAATATATAAAAATATTATTGGGACAACAACAACAACAATACATAAATAGAAAGAGATGCCAGGAGTAGCTTTGCTTTTGCGAAGCTTTATTTTCATTTGTGACATCAGGGGGCTCAAGGTCTGTTCGCATTTGTGACCAATAATTCACTTATGTAAAAATCACAATTGCGAACAAGCGTTCTTATCGGCTTATTTATTATTATGTGATCGGGCTGCATGCCGCAGCAGGCCATATTGGCTTTATATTAGCGCTTGGGCAGGATCCGCCCCTCTGGAGTATGACATGTCAGTAGTGAGCGTAGGTACCCATATAGTGTTGAGTGATTGTGTGTGATGAGTGGGAGTTTAAGATAGACAGCTTGAGTATCTTTGAGGGTGAGAATACTTGGGAATATTACCGTGAAATCATTCATTTGACATAGATACTTGGCATGTAGGCATAGAGAAGCATTTTTCTCATGCTATACAGTATTGTGACATTTATGATTTGACATGTAGGCATTGGGATGTACATTCTTCATGCTAGACGGTATATGGTAGTTGATGACTTTACATGCATATTGATATGTTGGCATAGAGATATACTTTCCTCGTGCTTTCTGATGATGAAATATCTTTTCTGTTGTTGAAAGTTTGGGAAAAATCATAATTTTCTTATATACTCATCTTTTGGCGATTTCGATGAAAGATTTGGGTTTAACCGCTATACCTGAAAAGCATGTCTATTTTTTTCCATAACTGTGAACAAGCCGAGCATAATATCTTTTGAGTTATTACTTGTACTACTTTCATTATATTGTTACGATTTATTCTTGGCTATTGGTGTTGGACTCTGACTATTTTTCGAGATCGTCACTGCTTCCAACCTAACGTTAGATTTGTTACTTATTGAGTACATGGGGTCGGTTGTACTCATACTACACTTCTGCACCTTGTGTGCAGATCTTGGAGCTGATGTTGCTGCGTATGGAAGGAGCTGGCATTGAAGATGCACCTGCGTTCCGGTTATAGCTGTCTCTTGTTTTTGGTAGCTTCAGAATTATAAATCTGTATATATATAGTTCGAACAAATGATGTATTTATTTTATATCAACTTTGTAAAATTCAAAGTTATAGAAGCTCATGATTTGTACTACCAATCCTTGGAATTTTTGTATAAAAGTTCAGTTATTTCATCATTTATTTTCTCAGTAAATCTCCTTTTGAATTGGATTATTGTTAATTGGTTTACCTAGAGGGTTGGATTAGGTGTCATCAAGACTAGTTAGATTTTTAGGTCATGACAATAATAGTCACTTTTTTTGTGTGTGACAAGACAAGGCATGTCATTGATTTGTACATCTTCTGGTGCACCTACGAAAAGCTTCCTACACATTACATCACGCACGCTATATATACGTTAAATATACAATATTATTGCATTTTGGCCATCATAACTATAACCCAAAGCACATCCAGCAATTCATTCTCACTCATCTTCCCAATTGTCTAGGAAACTGAACTTTAACATTTGGTACAAGAAAAAAAAAGGGGGTGAAGGCAGCTCAAATAATCCGCATGGCATTAGTGAGAAACTAAATAGGATCGACCGTATCTTGAGAAAAACCTTCTTGGTAATTATACTGATTTGTCGGATGATAAGTGGTATTGTTTACCCGAAAAATCGGATAACGTTGAATTTATGTATGGTTCTAAGGGTAAGTAGATTTCTTTGATCTGAAGATAACAATACACGTATTTATGATGCAAAATAGAAAATGATGAACAACGATACTTAGTGAGCTTTAGAAAGATAAATACAATAAATTCTTAATTCCAGGGAAGATGTCTTCTATTACAATCTATCTTGCCTTTTATAGCCAAGGATCACTACTTTATCTATAGCAACATAATGGAATAATATTACTAGTGGAGGACCCATGATGGTGTGTCTCCTCCTTAATTCCCGCCAAGATTCTCTTCTTTGGTGCGGTTGTAACAGCTTTTTGTCTGTGAGCTCGATACCGTCTCGAGCTCGGTGTCGGATCGGAACCACGGCCTTGGTTTCGATCTTGGTGATCACTTTCGGGCATCGATGTTCGGACCTGTATCAGTCGATGTTACCTCGGTCGATTCAGACGCCCCGAGCTCGACGCCCCCATCTCGGAATTCGTCCGGGTTCTCCATGAAGATACCCCTTGACTGAGATGCCATCCTGGATCGATCTTCATGATCGATGATCGGTTTTAACCATATACAGATAGCCCCCTCATTTCTTGGAAAGGAGATGATGAGAAACGATGTGATTTCCCTAAGGTTCGACCGAATCAATGATGACGTTTCTATCGACTTTGAATATGACGTGCGTGATAGCTGTCCCATCAATTTGGTTTTATCGAGACATTTAATGTGTGTCAGTCGGTGGTCGGCCACCGCTAGAAACGAATTTCCATGCCTTATAAATAGTTTCCCCATATAATGTTTTCCACTTTTGTGCTTCCTCTTTTCCCAAATTCCCTTTGATTATTTTCTCTATTTCGTTGCTTTAGTGCCGCTTATACCAGAGTTTTGGTGTTGTCCCCTCTTTCACCTTCCTTTGCGACTTTTTCTTCTCATATTGATGGCAAAAACTTCAAAAATCGTACCTCACAAGGAGAAAGCTTCCTCCTCACGGCCGTGTGACGATAAGGCGCCGACGGAGCCATCCGTTCAAGATTATATTCCCAGCCCGTGTATTTTAAAAATTGATTTTAGGGTGGAGAACCCTTCGTCCGTTTCGGGTCGGTGTGAGCACATATCGATGTATACGTGCTCTATAGTGGAGGTTCACCTCGAGGCTGTCAGAAAAGACTGCGGATGGGGTTCTGAGGTTGTGTTACAAATCCCATCCTTCGATGAGAGCGTCACTACCTACGTGGAGGGATTTTTAAGTGTTTACACCTATCCCTTTACGTTGGGAGCTGTCGATCCCGTGATTTTTTATTTCTGCAGGAGATATCAGGTCACCCTCGGCCAAATTCATCCTTCCTTATGGCGTATAGTCATCGTATTGCGTTTGTTCTCTATCAAAGACGGAGGGTTAGATTTTTCTCTAAACCACCTTATACGACTGTATCGGCCTCAGATTTATCGTGGACTAATTAGGCTACATCATCGAGCATCGAAGGCTTTGATGTCGAGCATCGATGAAGATAAAGATCGAGGTTGGATGGGTTGATATATTCGAGTGAGGACTCGTGATCTTATCCCGGAGGAAAAGATGTCGTTTCCTGAAAAATAGAATTTTGATCGTAAGTGATTCGTGTTTGCTTTTCGTGTCTTTTTCCATTTTTGTTAATATTATTTTTTATGTCCAGTTGCACCTTGGATGCCACAAGCTGTGCCTGATCTCGAGGATTGGGTTCGAAAGTTAGCCTCGACTTCATCCTATGCCGAGCGTGCTTGGCGTGATTTGGCTAAAGTAGATGGGAGGCCAAGAATCGTGGTGAGGTTTGGTTCCTGTTTCCCTAGAGGTATATTCTTCGTTCATTTCGTTATCGATTTTTCCTTTGTATATAGGTGTAACTAGGGATACCGTTTTGAGGCCTTCGAGTGGCGATGAAGGAAATAAGTCCCCAGTCCTGGAACAGGGAAAAGAAAATAAATGAAGGGCTTCCTCTCGGCCGGAGGACCCTAAGCCCAAAACTCGAAAGGTGAGGAGAAAAATCATTGCCCTTTCGATCGACTCGGTCCAACGACTGAGGGAGGAAGAAGAAGAAGAACATAGCTCCTCGGCTTTGGTAGTCCGACCTACGGAGGCAGTCGAGGTTGCTAGAGCTGCTGAGCCGATGGCGGTCGTGCCCATTGGGGTTGGTTCCGAAGACCTAAGTCTCGATCGGAGTACTCCGAGTGATTTGCTCGGGGCAATGGCAATGGGTCATTCACCTTCTCTTCCGTCTTTTTCTGAGGAGGCGTTGAAGGAGGCTCGAGAGCTGAAGACTCCCGATATTGGTGCTGGCTCAGGTACAGCGAATCCTTTTAAGGATTGTTTTAATGGTGTTGATGACAGTTGCGATATCGGTGATGTTTCTCTTTTGTTAAAGGAAGCTCAGCGTTTTATTACTCGGGCAATGATTCTTCCATACTTGGCTTCTTTGTTCTTTTTCATATTTGACGGTTCCGATATCGGTGATCCTTCTTTATTTTATTGGTGTTGATGACAGTTTCTAACTATGCAGGCCATTGGTAGGTTTCGAGTTGATCTTAGCCAGTGTGAGGCCGAACTTCGGAAGGTCTTAGGTGAAAAAGATGACCTCCGGCTTCTTTGTAGCAAAATGGAGGAGGCTATAAAGGCTCTTCAAGCAGATTTGGCTAAGGTTCATGAAGAAAGGGTCGAGCTTGATCAGCAGGTGAGCCTCGTTCTGTTAAAGTATGGATTCGACTCGACTGTGGAAGTTAACCCTCCGTTGTCTCAGTTGTAGCAAAAGATCGAGCTACTTCGAGAGGAGGTCGATCAAATCCGGGCCGAATGCAACCAGTGGAAGGAGACTATTGACCGCCTAGCAGCAGAGACAGAAACCATCTTAACAAAGTTATTATCAGCCGACGTTCAGCTTCGCAACGTCAAGCAAAAGGTGTCAGTTCAGGCTAAGAAAATCGATGAGCTTGAGATACGACTTGCTGAGGCTAAGGCGGAGGTTGAGTCGTTGAAAGTTTTGGCAGATAAGTCTATTGCTGTATATCGAGCTGATGCTGAGGCCGCTCAAGTGGAGGCCCGGGAAGCGGCGAAGATTGCCGATGCTCGAGCTCATTGGGTCGCCGAACTTGTTAAGTGTAGATCTCGGAGGGAGACCCTCGAGGAGATACATGCTCGAGGTTTCGACCTTACCGAAGAGGTAAGAAAGGCAAAAGAGCTTGAAGCGGAAGCTGAAGCCTTGGCTTCTGATGATGATGACGATGATAATGATGATGGTAGCAAAAGCGGGTCCGAGGGTGGGGAAGACCCCGACCCAGAAGCTTAGAGTCTAATTCTCCATATCTGTAAATTAATTACGTAGGCAATTTTGTATATATATAATAAGGTCGATTTTGATCGATCAGATTTGGAGTGACATTTTGCTTGTTGAGTTGATGATAATGTGGTGGTTAACGTAAACTCTGAGTAAACGTAACTTTTTCAATGTTTCAAACTCGGTTGGGTCCTTGTTCGAACTCGGCAGCCCGTAGGCTTTAACATTTGAGTGTTTATTTCGAACTCGATATAGAAGTAGCCCGTGGGCTTAATATTCGAGTGTTTATTTCGAACTCGAGATAATGTGGTAGCCCGTAGGCTTAATATTTGAGTGATTATTTCGAACTCGAGATAATGCGGAAGCCCGTAGGCTTAATATTCGAGTGATTATTTCGA
>AWOL01S0027710.1:28023-88726 GCA_000715115.1 Nicotiana otophora | reverse complement strand
GAGCTGTACTTTCCTCATGCCATCTAAGAATAAAATATCTTATCTGCTGTTGAAAGTTTTTGGGAAAAATCACAATTTTCTGACTTACTTATATTTTGGTAATCTCGGTGAAAGATTTGGATTTTACTGTTATACCTGAAAAGGATGCCTATTTTTCGTATTTGTGAATGAGCTGAGCATCATATCTTTGAGTTATTACTTGTACTATTTTTATTATATTGTTATAAGTTGTTTTTGGCTATTTGTGTTGGACTCTCCATTGTCCATGCTCGTCACTGCTTTCAACCTAAGGTTAGGTTTGTTACTTATTGAGTACATGTATTTATTTCATACTAGCTTTGCAAACTCTAAATCTTAGAAGCTCATGGCTTGTACTATCAGTCCTTGGGAAGTTGCATAAAAGTCCAGTTATTTCATCATTAATTTTCTCTGTAAATCTCGTTTGTGTCTGATTATTGCTAATTGTTTTACCTACTGGGTTAGGTTAGGTGCCATCACGACTAGTTGTATTTTGGGTCGTGACAGTATTGATTTGGCTTTTTAAAGTTAAGTATCTTGCCTAACCTTGTGTTAGGGAATAAACTTTGGGCTTAGAACTTATTTGACTAAATGCTATATGTAGTATATGTGATTGTGACATATATGCGAGGTGACGAGCGTATTTGCGAGTGCTAAGTATGAAAAAAGATAGGATTAGACAATAGGCTTATCTATTCCTTGAATTGATTTTGTGCCCTCTATGATACATATGAAATCCTTGGTATGACTATGTGAGATTATCCTTTCATGGTAAAGATCATGTTATAGGTATTATTTTTTCCTAATTAGCAAAGATGGGCATTATTTGTAGAGTTACTGCTAAATTGATTTAGTCATAGTCATGCTTTATATGTTGAACACGCATATGCATTTTACTATAGTCATGTCCTTGTGCACCTTACTGACAAATTATGAGTATATGTCTCTTGATGGTAATTTGGTAGATCATATTGGTATGATTATAGCACATGCGAGCATGTTGAGCGGATTGATTGGATGTTGGCATGAAGTTTTGTCGTATGATTTTGAATATGGTATTGCGCATGCAGCCGAATAAGGGTGGCATTCTTGATTATACACATGTGGCGGAATAAGGGCAGCATTCTTGATTATGCACATGTGGTGGAATAAGGGTGGCATTCTTGTTGATGTAATATGGAGTATGAAGGTGATATTCCTGATTAAGTAAGTTAATTGCTTTGTTTGATGTGCACTTTACATGATTTCATGTTGTCTTTAACATGCTACTCTATTTCTCTGATATTGGATGAAAATTCTTTATCAAACATGATATACCTGTGATGAGTTGATAACTCTTGTTTCATTGTGTTGATAGTACTACATCTCGTTATATTCTCATTGCCAGTTGTTTTAGTTATTTCACATATTCTCTGTTTAGTGAGTATCACATGACTTGAACCTCGTCACTACTTCACCGAGGTTACTTTAACTACTTACTGAGTACATGTTGTCTCGTACTCATACTATAGTTCTGCACATTTTTGTGCAAATCTTGATGCCGGAGGTAGCTATCTTCGAGAGTGAGTTTTTGACTGTTCAAGAGGATTCTAGGTAGAGCCGCATGAAAGTCGCAGACCCTTGGAGTCCCTTTCTCTTATTTCCAAAATGTTGTATTGCTTTCAAATAATATTGTACTTATTGAGTGTCATGCCCTGAGCCGTGGGGCAAGACTGGCATCCGGTACCTCATCTATCCTTGCGTACCAACTTGTGACTCAGAAATTCTGGACATATAATGTCATCCTTTGGCCAGGGGCCACATTGCAAGGTAATTTGTGAAGAAAAATATAAAACTGAATAGAGACAAACACTGACTAAATGTCAATATAATGCTGGGCCGGCAAGGCCATCATAACTACTAAAACTGACAAGCCAACAAAATATACGTATAGGGCCTACAAGCCCAACATACTGCACTAAGTGATAGGATATGTCTACAAGCCTCTGCTGATGGATGTACTGTGATCAGAATAGGGCCTCGACCTACCCATAACCTATCTACATATATACACAAGATGTACACAACACTTCTAGATCCGGCAACTCCGAAGGATGGGGACCTTACCGATAAAGCTGAACTCGGGCAACACCTACTGAGGGGGTCTACCCGCCTGTCTGTCTGAACCTGCACGCATGAAATGCAGCGCCCCCAGAAAAGGACGTCAGTACGAAATAATGTACCGAGTATGTAAGGCAATATACTGAAAGATGAAACTGAACTGATAATCTGAACATATGCTTACCTGCTGATATTGACTCAACTCTCTCAATATAGTAAGTAAAATAGTTGTCCGTCCCTAAAAGGCTCGGTATATATATATAACTGCTATGCCATAGTGGGCTCGCTCATAGGTGCTCGGTCATACTAGGCTCTGTATCTCGGCCATGCTGGGCTCGCTCATAGGCGCTCGGCCATAGTAGGTTTAGTATATAACTTACCATCTGATCAGAGGTTGCCCAATAGGGGCCTGCCCATCGATTATAGTTCGATGGTAATGAAAATACTATAATACTGTATATATAGGTTCTCTGCTCTCATGACTGGAAAAAAAGAAAATACTCAATTGAATATGAAGCCCCGATAAAGAGAATATTGTAACTTACAAGACTAGAAAAATATACGTTAATTTCGAGATATGAATTTTTCTTTATGCCTGATTATCAAACTCGTGTAATTACGAGATCATGCCACAATGAAGAAAGGGCTTAGCCTTAACATACCTGGAGTAGGAAAACATCTGTATGATATTCTTGTAAAAAGTTGCACCTTACTCCTTTAGAACCGCAAAAACTTCCGTTGCTAAGGTGCTAATAATTGTCGTTGGAATTATTTTGTTGCAAGAAATTCTGTTGAAAACTTGCTAGATTGAGTGTAGTGTCTGTTTGAAATGGTGGAATTAGGAAAATGTTATAAGATCTCTTACTTTGTTACTTTAAGTCCAATGAAGACAAATACTAAATGTCGTATACGTAATCATATGTATATCACTTGTGATGCCACCTTTCAATTAAGATCATTAGTCACTTATTTTGAATGGAGGGGCTGCCACATCATGCCACTTAGTCATTATCATATATATCCCTAATTAATTAGGTAATATCTCATTTTTCAATAATTTAATCAATTGCCCAGATAATTAAGAATTATCTCAACTTACTTAAAATTTTACTCACTTTTAACACACCTTATACACCTTACTATCATGGTCATGTGGTACCTTGTATGGCACTTGTCAATAAATACCGGGTATTTTAGCTCAGGCCGTATTTTACCCCAAAATGTCAAACTTCGACGAAATGCATTTGCTTCGATTCGCTTACCCTCTTGCCTTCACAAATTTACTTATCCCTTGTTTGAAATAACAAAATATTTATAATCCCAAAATAATCTCATTCCCGAGCTTACGTCGATTAACTTACGATGAAACTTTAATGTACAAAAATAAAATGCGGAATGTAACATCTCATTTTCGAGCTTTCATCAATTTACATATGGCGTACTTCCACATATGGAAATATGGGATGTAACATTGAGACTCGTTGCCTATTCTGTTTAGAGCTCATTATTCTCTATTACCTGCTTTTGGGAGTTCGGCGTATGTACTACCATTTTGCCTTTGTCGGTACTTTATTCCGTTGTTATTTTAAATCTAGACTTATTATATCTAATTTCGATGTTTTGTATTATTGTGTGATTGTGTTACCTAGTCTAAGAGGTTACGCACCATCAAGATTATTGATGGGATTTTCTATTGTGAAAAATACTTCTCGGGTAAATTCTCAGCAAAGTATTTTGTCTGACAATTGTGATATTTGTGCAGGAAATCATACGAACCATGAGTGCCAAGTGAGCAATTAAGTTGAAGAACGGTGAATATGATTGGATACAGACGCTACCAATATGATAATTCTTTGCCCAAAAAGCACTCTGGTTTCCAGTGGAGTAATCCCAATGGAGCAAAGAATGCTCAGGATTTTCAGTAATCACCAACACAAGCACCACATAGATGTCAAGGAAAAAACAAGATGCAATTAAATTTTAGGCCATATCAACCTAGACCAAAACAACAGGCACCAACCGTGAAAGACTTGATGTATAAGTACAACAAAATAACTAATGATAAAATGGGAAGTCAACATTCTTCTTTCAAAAACCTGGAAATTCAAGTGCGTCAATTAGCCACTTTAATTTCAAGAAATATCCATGCACCATTGCCCAACAATACAAATAAAAATCAAAAAGAACATGTTAAAATAATTTTCTTACGATCAGGTAAAAATCTTGTTGATCCATTCCACCCACAGAGAAGGTAAGTTAAAGGAAGATTAAGCTCATAATCAAACTGTTGATAAAGGCAAGAAACAATCTTAACATGAGACAAGGAAAAATATTGCTCAGGAAAGTAATTAAAACACCAGTGATGAGCCAATTCCATTTCCACAGAAATTTAAAAGGGAAAAAGTTGATCAGTAATTTTCTAAATTGTTGGAAATTTTGAAATAATCGTATATCAATATTACTTTCACAAATGCTCTGACCCAAATGCCATCATATTCCGTATTTTTAAAAGAGATTCTTTCCAGCAAAAGAAAAGTTGAGGTAACTTCTGTCATTAAACTAATAGCAAAATGCAGTGTGATTTGCAAAACAAGCTTCCACAAAAACTTGGAGATTCGTGCAGTTTTACTATTTCTTGTACTGTGGGAGGAACTCATTTTGAAAAAAAACTTTGTCTGATTCTGGGGCATCAATCAATTTGATACCTTTTTCAAATTTTCAAAAGTTGGAACGTGGTGATATAAAAAATACAATTGTTTCTTTGCAGTTAGCTGATCAAAGTATAAAAATGGCAAAAGCAATCATTGAAAATGTTCTTATTTGAGTTGATTAGTTTGTATTCCCAATGTATTTTATAGTCCTGAAAATGGAAGAAAATACTGATGTACCTCTTATTTTGGGTAGACATTTTCTAGCTTCAGAAAGAACAATAATAGATGTACACCAAGGACGATTGATTTTGAGAGAGGATGAGGAGAAAGTAATTTTTAATATGCAGAAGATGATGAGATATCATGATGTTGACTCATCATTTTCTTGTTTTACCATTGGCATGCTTAATGATCTTGCAGATATATACAAGGATGACAAGTTGTTTTCAGATTCATTGGAAAGATGTCTGGAAAAATCTGGCACAAGTAATGATGTAACGACCCGACCGATCGTTTTGAAATTTAGCATTTTGTTCAGTGGTTCACGGTCTTGAATGGCTTCATATTGTGTATTATGACTTGCGTGTGTGGTTGATTTCAATTTTTGAGAGCTCCAAGATTGGTTCAGAAGAATGTATTTTTATTTTAGAAACCTAAGTTGAAATTATTGTCCAAAGTTTAACTTTTATGAAAACGATCCCGCAACGATATTTTGATGGATCTGATAGGTTCGTATCGCGATTTTTGACTTAGGAGTATGCGCGGAATTGAATTCAGAGGTCCCTAGGTTGATTTGACTTGTTTTGCTGAAAGTGGGCAATTTAAAGGTTTATCATTTTCTTAAGTTTGACTATGGTTTGACTTTATACCTATCGTGTTTGGATTTTTGTCTTGGGACTTGAAATAGGTCTGTGTTTTTAATTTGAAACTTATCTGCAAAGTTTGGCGTCATTCCGAGTTGATTTGATAAGAATGGGATGCGTGGTTATGTTTTTAGAAGGTCTTGAATTTCAATGTAAAGTTTTTGCATTTTAATATCTAAATCATGGTTCAAGATGCCATTCTTGTGTTTTGATTGTGTGAGTGAGTTCATATGATATTTTTAGACTTGTGTGGATGATTGGTGTGGAGCCCCGGGTGCTCGGGTGAGTTTCGATCGCGTTTCGGACTGTTTCGAGTTGTTTCAGTTTGTGCTGGTGTGTTGCTGGTCCCTCAGGTCTCACAAATGCGAGACTCTGTTCGCATTTTCTATCCTTACATTTGCATGGTGGGGTCACATTTTCGAGGTTCACTGGGGTCTTTCAGGTTCGCATTTGCGAACACGTTGTTCGCTTTTGCGATGGGGGCCTGGGCTAAGATGGATCGCATTTGCGATCACATGGTCGCTTTTTTGAAGCGCCTGACTTTCCAAATGCGAAGTCAGATCGTATTTGCGACATTCCCTGGTTCATCAGGAGCCACATTTGCGATGGTTTATCCGCATTTGTGAACCCTGTGTCTTCTCCTCTTGGAAAAAAGGCTGGAAGACGGAATTTTAGTATCATTATCATATCTTTGAACCCTAGACTCGGTAGGAGGCGATTTGGAGAGGGAATTTTCACATACAATAATTGAGCAAGTGATTTTAATCAATTTTTAATTATGTTACATGATTATATATGAGATTTAACATCTGAATCATGAGATTTTAAGGGGCATTATGGGGATTGTTTTTCTATCTTTTGAGAAATAAAAATTTGAGATTTGAGAGCTAGTTGGACTCGGATTTGAAAACAAAACACATATATGGACTTGTGGGATTATGGGAAGTCAAGATCTACCCTTGGATTGGGGTTTTGACCGGGCAGGCCTAGGGTTGGCTTTTGAAACAATGTGTAACGATCGTAGCTTTATTTTCGTAATTTATTTCTCTTACATTGTTTGATGATATTAAGTCTTTTTTAGTTAGATTTGAGCTCGTGCAGAGGTGAATTTTAAGGGAAAAGCTATTTTTGAGTGTTGATTTGGCCTAGTTGAGGTTAGTATCTTGCCTAAATTTGTGTGCGGGAAACTACTCTGTAGGATTAGTGAAATTGCACTATTTGAATTGCGTCAAAGATGTGTATACGAGGTGATGAGTGTGTACACGGTCTTATATGTGAAACATTGACCGGTTTAGACTCTTAGGTTTTTTTCATGCATCTAATTGAAGCTATCATATCATGTTATATTTTCCATTGACAAGTTTACTCTTACATGATATATTTGAAGTTGTTAGTACATGTTCTATATTTTATCGTCAAGCTAACTCTTATATGATTTAATTGTAGTTGTTACATCTTTTATGGTCATGCTACCGCTTTTATTGTTGAGTTATTCTTGTTTGATGTTTCATTACATATCACCCCTTATATTGTTGATGTATCCTTATTTGAACATGTTATCTCTTTCATTGCTTAGTTTATTCTTCCGTTTCACTGCGTTGTTGTAATTCTTGTGTTGAGCTATACACTGTACTCTCGTGTTATTGTTGTTGTTGTTGTACTTATCTCTCATTACCACACTTGTATTTGTCCACATTGTTTTCTTGATGTTCTTATTATGTGTTCCTTCCTTGTTGCCTTTATTTCTTTAAATTCAGTTGTACCTTATCTTGTTGTATTTCTTTGTTGCCTCATTTTCCCTCGTTTCCATTAATATACTGTACTACACCTCTTCAGCTTCTTTCTTATCCTACTAGGTGTCTTGACCTCGCATCGTCACTACTCTACCGAGGTTAGGCTTGATACTTACTGGGTACCATTGTGGTGTACTCACACTATGCTTCTGCACATCTCTTTGTGTAGATCCAGGTACCTCATATCAGGCTAGGAATCGGTGATTTGGCTATATATCTCGAAAACTTCAAGGTATACCTGCTTGGCATCCGCAGGCCTAGGAATCACCCTTTGTCCTTGTTTTTCTACCGCTTACTCCTTATTTAGACAGTGATGTATTAGGGATGTTATGGTATATTCGTGTAGAGCTTATAACTCAGTCTCACCAGATTTTGGGAGTTATTGTCAGTGGTATTGTTGAGTTCTTTTAAGATAGCTAGTTGGTTTAAATTTGAAGTTCTGTTGTTATTTTCGCTATTTCTACATGCCTGTTAGGCTTACCTAATCTTAGAGACTAGGTGCCATCACGACATCCTTTAGTGGGGAATTTTGGTCGTGAAACGTTGGTATTAGAGCTCTCGGATCAGAATAAAGACATTTGTACTTATATTTGAGAGGCTATGGAACTATTAAGAAACTTTACTTCTTTGATTCCTTATCGTGCGAAAATGTTGACTTCAAAATTCTGAATCTGTCTTTATATTCTCTCACTGATGGTGAGGACACGCACTGCTGGATCTGACGATCAGACACCTGCGCCACCTACTAGAGCCGCGAGAGGTCGGGGCGGGGGCAGAGGCCGAAGAGGGGCACGTGGTGCAGCTAGAGAACCTTCTAGAGCTTCGACAGAGGAGCCACTAGTAGCTCCAGTTGGGGGGCAGGTACCCGAGGCGCCTTTTGCCATCCCTTCACTTTAACAGACCCTCGCACAGTTGCTGAGCATGTTTGGTACTCTAGCTCAAGCGGGGTTGATTCCACTTGTACCAGCCACACCTAAAGCAGGGGGAAGAGCTCATACTACCGCGGCCCATACTCCAGAGCAGTTGGTCCATCTTGATCAGGTCCTAGAGGTTATTCTAGCGCAACTCGTTGTTCATGTTCAGTCCGAGATTAGGGAAGTGGCATGTGAGGAGGAGCAGCTTAGACTTCAGAGGTTCAAGAAGTATGATCCTTCTTCACTCAGTGGCCTAGCTACATAGGATGCACATGGTTTTCTAAAGAAGTGCCACCGTATTCTCCGCACCATGGGTATTATGGAGACGAGTGGGGTTGCCTTCACTACATTGCAGCTGTCAGGAGCAGCGTTTCAGCGGTGGTGCACTTACAAGGAGGGTAGCCCAGCCGATGCGGCTTCACTCACATGGACTCAGTTTGCAGAGATATTCTAGAGAGAATTTGTTCCTCAGACCCTAAGGGATGCATGGCGCGCGGAGTTTGAGCAGTTGCGTTAGAGTACTATGACAATGTCACAGCACGCTATCCGATTAAGTGATTTGTCAAGACATGGACTTGCCTTGGTTTTAACAGTCAGAGAACGAGTCCGCCGATTCATCGCGGGGCTCAACTATGTATTAGATTTAGCATGGCTCGAGAGTTGGAGAAAGATACCCCATATCAGTAGGTAGTAGAGATCACACAGAGGTTGGATGGTATGCTGGGCCATGAGAGAGAGGACAGGGACCCCAAGCGGCCTCGAGATTATGGCGGATATACCGGTAATCGCGCCCCAGTTGTAGACCGTCACAGTAGAGGCTACGTGATCCGTCTAGTTTTTTTAGCACTTCCAGCTTCTAGTGGTACTCCGGCTACTTCCAGGTCTAAGGTTGCCCATTATGCACTGCCACTATCTAGGAGGGGGGCACCTCCACAGAATATATAGGCTCCACGTATTCCACCGGGTCGACAGACTTCTCAGGCCGTTGTTGCCGCTCCACCTGCAAAGATAGCTAGGGGTGGAGGTCAAGCGGGTAGGGTTCGTCCTAAAGGGGGAGGCCAGGCTAGATTCTATGCTTTTCTGGGTAGGACGGAGGCGGTTGCATTAGACACGGTTATCACAGGTATTGTTCCAGTTTTTTATAGAGTTGCATGAGTCTTATTTGATCTAGGCTACACTTATTCATATGTGTCATCTTACTTAACTCCATCTGGATATATCTCGTGATTCTTTGAGTTCTCCTATACAGCCTCTGGGAGATTCTGTTATTCTGGACCATGTATATCATTGTGTTTAGTTGTTATTGGTGGTTTTGAGACCAGAGTTGATCTAGTGTTGCTCAGTATGGTATACGTTGATGCTATCTTGGGCATGGACTGGTTTTCGCCCTATCATGCTATTCTGGATTGACACGCCAAGACCGTGACACTGTCTATACCGGGTTTGCCACAGTTAGAGTGGAGGGGTACATTAGATTATATTCCCAGTAGGGTTGTTTCCTTCCTTAAGGCATATCAGATGGTTAAGAACGGGTGTGATGCATACCTAGACTTTGTGAGAGATGTCAGTATTGATACTCCCACCGTTGAGTCAGTTCTGATAGTGAGACTTCCTAGATGTATTTCTGGCAGATCTTCCAAGCATGCCACCTGAAAGAGATATCAATTTTTGTATTAATTTGTTGCCGGATACTCAGACCATTTCTATTCCACCATAACGTATGTCCCCAGCAGAATTGAAATAGTTAAAGTAGCAGTTGCAAGAATTGTTTGATAAGGGTTTTATTCGACCTAATGTGTCACCTTGGGGTGCTCTGAATTTGTTTGTGAAGAAGAAGGATGGCTCTATGCACCCGTGTATTAATTACTGGTAGTTGGACAAGGTTACACTGAAGAACAAGTACCCATTACGGCACATTGGTGACTTATTTGATCAGCTACAGGGTGCCAGAGTGTTCTCAATAATTGATTTGCATTCAAGGTATCATCAGCTGAAAATGCGGGATTCGAATATCTCGAAGACTGCATTCAGCACTCGGTATGATCACTACGGGTTTCTTGTGATGTCATTTGGGCTGACAGCACTCGGTGTGAGAGTGTATTATATATATAATTTATATTGTTAAATATATATATATAGATTGTAAATAATAATAATTTAATTTTTGACCACTAAAACCGACCGAAATCGGTCGGTATATTCATAATAATTTAAAAACCTTATTGTTGTTATGGAAAAAAAATAATTGAGCTTGGGCGGAAAACGTTTAATGAAAGTTTCCGACCGAATTTGGACGGTATACTTGAGGTCAAACGGTCAAAAGTTATTTTATTATTACCGACTGAAGGCGGTCGGTAATATCCTAATTAGACTAACAGACGGATTTTCTTCCCCATTTTCATCCTTTTCCTCTCTCTTCTTTCTCTCTTCCATCCCTCTTTCTCACACCTTTTTACCCAAATTCCACCCAAAATCAAGTCCCCCAGCCCTAAAATCGAAGCCCCATCTCCCCCTGCCCTACTAATGTTTCTCCGCCCGCCGCCTGCCACTGCCGTCTGCCGTCTGCCGCCTGCAGCCTCCACCACTCTCACTCCCTCCCGCCACCACCACGGCCATTCTCTTTCAATGTTAGTGTTCTACCTTATTAGCCTTTTAATTTTTAATTTATTGCATGCCTAATATAATTTTATGTAATTTTTAGGGTTTTTGTCTATTTTAGATTTTTGTGACTAAATAGGGGTTTAGAACTATATTGTAATTAAAGTGAACTGCATTGTAGTTAAAATTGATTATGCACTAATAGAGGTGTATAAATTATTTAAACTAGTTAATTTGTGTTGTATAGATTATATAAAGTAGGGTTTAGTGCTCTTAATTTATGAGGTTGGATGCTCTTAAAATTTGTTTATTGCTTTTAGAAATAATTTATTATTTTAGGGTTTAATTTATTATTCTATTAGTGTTTATTACTTTTAGAAATTTAGGGTTTATTAATTTAGGGGATAAAATTATTCTATTAGTATTTATTGCTTTTAGAAAATTAGGCTTAACTAATTATGCTAGAGTAATTGAATGTGCTAACAAATTATAATTTAATGAGTTAGCCTAATTGAATGTGTTAACAAATTATAATCCTTATGAGTTAGTCTAATTACGATTAATGCTAGTGTTTGCTATCTTGCAAGTCTTTCAATTATATTGCATGTTAATGGTCTAATTGAATTATTGTAAGTGCATATTAAATTATGATTTAGGGTTTATTAATTATGATTAATAGTAAGTGAGTTAGTCTAATTACGATTAATGCTAGTGTTTGCTATCTTGCAAGTCTTTCAATTATATTGCATGTTAATGGTCTAATTGAATTATTGTAAGTGCATATTAAATTATGATTTAGGGTTTATTAATTATGATTAATAGTAAGTGAGTTAGTCTAATTGAATGGCTTAACTAATTCAATATTCTAGTAAGTAAATATTGTACTTTGTAACTAAAGTTTATTATGTAACTTAATTCTATAAATTAATTTGAATTATGATCAATATAACATGTAATTTATTTGTTATTTATGTAGATGAAATATCGTAGTTGGATGTTTAGGGCACATTAAATTATGATTTAGAGTTTATTAATTATGATTAATAGTAAGTGAGTTAGTCTAATTGAATGGCTTAACTAATTCAATATTCTAGTAAGTAAATATTGTACTTTGTAACTAAATTTTGTTATGTAACTTAATTCTATAAATTAATTTGAATTATGATTAATATAACATGTAATTTGTTTGTTCTTTATGTATATGGAATATCGTAGTTGGATGTATAATAGGAATTATCCTAATCGTCGGTTTTTAGGGAGGAATCTATAGAAGGGGTTAAGAAATTTATTATGCATGCAATGTCACTTAAACCGTTTCGGATTGGAGGGATGATTAGGTATCCTTGTACGAAGTACAAGTGTTTGAATTTTTTGGGTTCGGAGGATGTTACGACTCATCTTTATAGAAAGTGGTTTATGGATAATTATTTTATGTGGACTAGTCATGGAGAGGTTAATGGTATTGATGGTGTATTTCATAATGTAGTTGTTGGTGAAAGTAGTAGGTCGGTAGATAATAGCGTAAAACATCCTAGATACCATGCAACGGTTGCGGATGCTTTTGGGATGCACTTCGATTTTGAAACCCATAAAAGTGTTGAACAGCCTCCTAACGAAGAGGCAAAATATTTTTATGAACAATTAGCGGCCGCTAGTCGTCCACTAAGGGAAGGGAGTATGCACTCTCGGTTGTCTGTTGCGGTTAGATTATTAAGTATCAAATCATGTACCAATATTTCTCAAGCGGGAATGGATTATTTCATTCGTCTTATGAGTGAACTAGTTAACCCAACTTTCAACATACCTGAAGATTTCTATAAGGCTAAAAGATTGGTTTCTAAGTTAGGACTCTCGTCTATGAGAATCGATTATTGTGAAGATAGTTGCATGTTGTATTATAAGGGTGATGCAGATTTAGAAAATGTAAATTTTGTGAAAAACCTCGTTTTAAGCGGGAAGAATGTTGCTGTGAAGTCGATGCAATATTTACCTCTTATTCCTAGATTAAAGAGGTTGTACGCATCGATGAGTTCCGCTCCTCATATGAGATGGCACTATGAAAATAGAAGGCCACCCGGTGTTATGTGTCATCCTTCAGATGGGGAAGCTTGGAAGCATTTTGATAGGACGTATCCATATTATGCTAGTGAACCGAGGAATGTTCGGTTGTGTTTGTGTGCTGATGCTTTCACGCCATTTTCTGTTTCTGCAATACCATATTCATGCTGGCTGGTCTTTATTGCGTCGTATAACCTTCCGCCGGAAATGTGTATGACTAGTCCATATATTTCTTTATATTGTGTTATTCCCGGTCCCCGCAATCCAAAGAGTTTGATTAATGTATATTTGCAACCTCTGATTGATGAGCTAAAACAATTGTGGTATGATGTAGTTGAGACATATGACATATCAACTAAGCAAAATTTCAACTTGCATGCTAATTTAATGTGGACCATTAATGATTTTCCCGCGTATGAAATTTTGTCTGGGTGGATGACTACTTGAAAGTTCGCGTGTCCATACTACATGGAAAATGGTAAAGTGTTCACTTTAAGACATGGCCGAAAGCAGTCATGGTTTGATTGTCATCGTCAGGTCTTGCCAGTTGATCATGAGTTCAGAAGGATGAAGAACGTATTCAAAATAAATACAGTTGAACATGATTTTCCACCTCCGATTTTGTCTGGTGAGGAAATTTTGGAGAGGGTTTAGAACTTCACTAAAGTTATCGAGGCCCCACCTTCTAGATTTCTTGGATATGGTGTTACTCATAGCTGGAAAAACAGAGCATATTTTGGGAGTTGCCATATTAGAAGGATAATCTTCTCCGACAAAATCTTGATGTCATGCATATTGAGAAAAACTATTTTGACAATTTGTTCAAAACAATGATGGATGATAAGAGTAAGAGAAAGGATAACCCGAAGGCTAGACTGGACTTACAAGAATATTGCAGGCGACCTGAATTACATTTGCAGTCTGCAAACAATGGTAAGGTGTTCAAGCCCAAGGCCAGCTACACATTCACTTTGGAACAAAGACGATAGATTTATGGGTAGGTTGCAAACCTAAAGATGCCCGAGGGTTATGCTTCGAACCTGGGAAAACGTGCTGATATGGTTGAAGGAAAGCTGACTCATATGAAAAGTCATGACTGTCATATCATCATGAAAACCTTAATCCCTATTGCATTTTGTTGTTTGCCTGGAAATATCTAGAAACCCATCACAGAGATAAGTTTGTTCTTCACAGATTATGTTCTACCACATTAAGAAAATAAAACCTATTTCAAATGAATTGGAACATTACTGTAATCAGTAATAAGCTGGAAAGGATTTTTCCACATGGTTTCTTTGATGTGATGGAACACCTTCCAATTCACCTTGTACACGAGGCATGACTTGGAGGGCTGGTTCAATGCAGGTGGATGTATCCATTCGAGAGGTAATGATCAAACCTTGATTTATTCTTGTAATTTTTTTTAACGTTATCGTCTAATATCATAATGTGTTGGACAATCGACAAGTGTGAACGATTTGTTAAACAGAGGAATAGGATTGAAGGATCCATATGCGAAGCCTATCTTGCAAAGAAAACTGTCCATTTTTGTTCTTACTACTTCGACAGTCATGTGCCATGTGCTAGAAATAGGCCCAATCAGCAAAATATCGTGATTGAGATTGATCCATTATATCCACCAATGTACATATTCAATCAACCACACCGAGGTTCTAACGATCGAACAAAAAGGGGCCTAAGTAGTATGTAGTACAAATCAGCTTCAAATCATGTGTTACTAAATTATCCGGAAGTTCAACCCTTTCTTAAGTGAGTGCTGACCTAAGATTAATTTACATGGACTAATATTTAATTAGGTTGATGCAACTAACAAAATTTTCAATGTATCGCTCAGTGACTTCGTGAGTCAATTTGGCCATGATGCTGTATATTCTACATTTGAGGCATGGTTTAAAGAGTGTGTAAGTGCATCTTACATACTTTCTCACATGTGAAAATACATACTTTGTCACTTGTGAATATACTTGCTCACTTGTGATTTAAATAATGGTGTTAATCAATTTTTAAAAGATATATGTTGGGGACCTGCACCTACGGTTACAACTATGTCTAAGTATTTTGTGAATGGTTAAAAATTTCACACCGAGGAATGCTCCAAGTATAAAAAAAAGCAATAATAGTGGGGTGTGTGTCAAAGGTGGTGAAGGAAACCGGGATGAGGAAAATGATTATTATTGTGTGATCAAAGAGATTATAGAATTATCATATTCAGGTTGGCCAAATAAGAAGATCATACTTTTCTGATGCAATTGGTTTAACCCAACATCTAGAAGAGGCACAAATGTACACTCGCAGTACAACATAATTGAGGTTAATAAAAAGAGGGAGTATGATCGCTATGATCCTTTTATAATTACAGAAAAAGATAGGCAAGTGTATTATGCTCCATATCCATTGCGGAGAGATAAGGCTGATTGGTTGGTTGTAATCAAAACTAAGCCTGTTGGTAGGGTGGAAGTTGAGAATGTGCTAGATGTTGCTTACCAAAACGATACCTCAAGTGTTAACCAAATGGTAGTGGATCAGTTAGAAATTGACTTGGAGCATCCTCAACGCATATTAGAAGAAGTTGATATGGAGGAAGTAACGATCATAGAAAATGAGGAGGAACAATCACCTAATGAAAATGAAATAAGTGAAGAGGAAGAATTTTCGGACGAGGAAGGATACTTCAAAGACGATTAGTATGTTAGTTTTTTGAAGCGCTCTCAATTTATATAGATTTATATTCTCAATTCTAACATTTTCTTTAATTTATACAGATAACCGGTAGGGGTTGAGGTAGGACTAGGAAGGATAAGAGGCATATTGATCATGATGATGGTGCTACACCCTCGCTTCCTTCCACTCTACACTTGCATCCCTCCACTGCTGATGGCCGACAGCAATCTATTACGCATACATCTTTTCCACCATATCCATCTACTTATCAGACTACCTACCATTCGCCCTCCCAGCAGTATTCTTATCATTCTCCGCCACAGGGCTATACCCCGCTTCCTCCACATGATCCTGCATATAGTTACATAGGTCCATCGAGTCAGGAGTCACAGGGCCATGTGGTGATACGCCCTTCATCTTCTCTAGTTGCTTCATCACCAGTTGGATCGCATCTATCTAGGTTTCAGCCAGCCGGATCGCAGTAGTGGTCTAGATCGTAGCAGGGGTGTGGATCGCAGCCATCTTCATCAGCGACCTCGTCTCCCTCTCCACGGAGTTCATCTCCTAGCATTTCTAGACTTCGCCTTCGAGATAGTAGCGCTGAGCCAAATGCCTACCCTTCTGCGCACAATTCAGATTCATCAGAGAAAGATGATCTAGAGGGAGTGCAGTATGATCGTTACCATAGGATGATCATCAGGCCTGAGGGCAATGGGTAAGATTTATTTATTACTTCTTTGTTTTTGCTGAATTATAATAGTTAGTCTTGTTTATTTAATGTAATTGCTATGTTGCAGGTTCATACCTAATCATCGGACGACAAAGATAATCATTGAAGCTCTTGGCCGGTTGTATGATGCACCCTATGCGACTTGGAGTGACTTTTCACCGGAGCTCGTGCAACAAATTTTCAACCAATTTAGGGTAATAATATAATTCTTATCTATTTAAGCATTATATTAATAATATTTTCATCTAACGTTACACACTTCATTTGTAGACTAAGTGTTCCTGGGAGGACCAACATAACAGTGCCATTCTTGCAGATATTGAGTTTAAATGCCATAAGAGACTATCCGATTCCCTCTATTCTGCTCGGAAGAAGAGCAAAAAGCCTTCGTAGGTTCTACCACACATATGGGAGGATCTGCTGAGGCAGTGGACCATTGAGAAGTTCGAGAAGAAGAGTGAACAGAGAAAGAAGGCCCGAGCATCTAAGAAGGGTGGCTCCTTACAATGTGTGGGTGCAAGGAGCATGGGGACTGCAAGGAGACTGCTGGTAATTCCTTAAAATATTTAATTCTATTTTTATCAAAATATATTTATATATTTTAATTTAGTTAACATGTTTTATTATATTTGTAGGAAAAATAATATGGGAGGAAGATGACTCATGATGAGTTCTTCATGGAGACTCACATCCGGAAGAAGAAGGTACCGACAGATCCAACTAGATGGGTCGAGGACCGGGCGGAGACTATATATGTAAGTTTCATAACTACTATAACTTGAAATTAATGTTTATAATATTATAAAGTTAATAATTTTCTATCTTCTAAATAAAGGGTCGCTACAAGATTAATGTGGCGGGGTACACTCAGAGCTTGCCACCAAACGAGCAAGGTGAGCGATCACCCGTTTCAAACGAAGAAGCGAAAGATATGGTTGGATGTTATTGGTGGTCCTAAAATGGGGATATCATACGGCCTTCCAGAGAGATCATTTCGGCGATACAGGGCCGGATTGCAAGGTATAGGGACTTCCGCCCAAGGCGAGGCAATTGATAGGTCGACTATCTCGTCAATGGAGAAGAAGATCGCAAAGCTGACAGCAGAGCTTGAAGAGACAAGGGCTAGAGAACAAAAAAGAGTTAAACAATTTGATACCCTTCACGTTCAGCTAGAAAAGAGTGACTAACAATTTAATCTCCTTCAAGGTCAGCTGGCCAATCTTCTTGCTAGTGGTGCTTTTTTCATTCCCCGGTCTCGTGAGCCTTCCCCAGATACTAATCCTTCTCGTCGTGATCCTTCAAACCATGCCGACGATGAAGCTTCTAGTAGTGAAGATGGAGATGATGCAATACAAAAAACTCATTGAATGGTGTGTATTACTAAACAAAAGTCTTGAACTTTTGAATATTTAGTTGGAATAGTTTTGAATGATGATTGTATTGTTGATATTATTTTGTTATTGAATATTTGTATTGTTGTTGTTGTGGTTGGCGTTATTGTTATGGTTGTTATTAGCATTGTTGTTGTGGTTGTAGTTTTTGTTAACGTTGTTGTTGTGGTTGTGGTTGTGGTTGTTATTAGTGTTGTTGTTGTGGATGTGGTTGTTATTAGCGTTGTTGTTGTGGTTGTTGTTGGTTAATTGTTATTGTTATTGTAGTTGTTCGTTAATTGTGGTTGAATGACAGCAATGTAATGGTGCCATTATAGGATGGTTATTGGTTGTAATTGGCAGGCGGTGTAGCTTAAAAGCAGGCATATTCTGCTAGGTTTTTACCGAGAAAACTGACCGATTTCGGTCAGAATTCTCATATTAAAACCCAGAAATTCATAATTTCTGACCGACTTCGGTCGTGAAATCTGTAGAAATTTGAAATTACCGACCGAGATTGGTCGGAAATAACTTTTTTTATTTATTTGCTTTTTAATTATTCCGACCAATTTCGGTCGGTCTGTTAAAATTTACAAAGAAATGCAAAATTATCATATATTTACAATACCGACTTCGGTCGAAAAATTGTCAGTTAAAGTGGTCAACCAACGATTGAATTAACCGACCAACTTCGGTCGGAAAATTATGACCGTCTTCAGTCGCAACGCCTTAGTGATCACTATTGTTACGACGAATTAAAAGCGGTCGGAAATCGGTCGATTTTTCTATATTTCCGACCGATTTCGATCAATTTTGGTGGACGATTTTTGGCAGTTTTCTAGTAGTGGAAGGAAAGAAAAAGGATGCGTTGAATCATACACCAAAATGATACAGCAAGATCGTCTTTTCTACGCAAATGGACCAGAATATATATGTGAAGAGGAAAAAAATATCATTAAGATAGAACTCTTTTATACCTGAAATGAACTCAAAGAAATATATGTTTTTACAAAAAGAGGAAGGTTTTGAATCTAGAGAAGGTAACAATATCAAATCACCCAGAGCAAGCATATAACCTTTTGGCATAGCCTTATCAAAAAGAAGCATCAAATTATTCTTTTTGGTCCTAAGGGCATAGTGTATAAGCGAGAGACAGAAATTTAAATGTAGTCTAAAAGTTTAGAAAAGATCTGTACATATACAAAGTTATTACTTATTTGGCGACTCTTAAGACAGTTTCTAGCGGATAGAATAATTTGAACAAACTCGGACTAATCAAATAAATAATAATCCTATAGTCAGGTTCTCTAGCGCACAAAAATCGCAACCCACAAATAGAGTTAAGCACATAATGAGGTTTAAGAGACGTACCTGGCCTTTAAACTTGTCATACTTTCAATATAATGCCGCACGACATTCAGCATAGCCAAGTGCAAGTAAAACGCGCAAAGAGGTAAAAGAAGCGAAATGTAAATCGAGAAAAATTAATCTATTCCACCAAACATTTAACACATAAGGAATCGAATACGTCGTTCATGACGCGCAGAATAGTATAGAAAAACTAGAAAACCAGATTCGGGAACAAGTAATAATCAACCGGCAGCAGTGAACAACTTGTAATAAATCAGTGATGCCAATGTTTATATCTTGATTCACAGCCAGCAGAGAGAGACAATAACAGAGTAATAATCACGAGAAAGTATTATAGTAATAGTGAATAGCAGTAATGAAAACCGTCCCCTTACAGCCATAATAGCAATAGTATTTATAGCTAGAGAACTATTGAGGTTCTTAGTTAGAAAAGGTAAGACAGGCTGAAACTGAGGCTGCAAATTAGTAAAGAGCAGATCTTCTGACAAAATCAATTAGCATAATCGAAGGTAAATAATTTTTAAAAAGTAAAAATTGATTCAAATAAAGTAAAGCGCATAAGAGAATATATGTGGAATTTTAGAATTTACCTAATTAGAACAACATTCACGTTAGGAAAGTCAAGTATTTTTTTAAAAAACAAATATACAGGATTGAGTTAAAAAGGATAAAATAAAATTATATCAAAACAAGTTTGATAACAGAGAATCAAATTTAGAAAATGCTTACCTACTATGTGATCTCTTGAACTATGACTGGATTTTATTAGGATATTCAATACAATTTTCTTCTTGGGACACTTACCATGGGAGGTAATAGAAGATTCTACTATTCTTGCAAATTGGTAAAAGATTGTGCCATAAAATTAGGATTAACAATTAAGTGATGACAAGAATTTAAGGAAATAAAATAAAAAATATAAAAAACCTTGGGTTGGTTATGGTTGGAGATTGAATTGGGAATATTTGGTTTGGATTAATTTAGAGAAGAGGTTTGAAATATTGGTAAAGGCCTGAATGGGTTACGGAGATTTTTGGGCCAAGTTTGGTGGGCTACGGGGTTGGCAAAATTGTCAAGGAGGAATTTATTTAGGGGATTTGCATCTATACCCAGTTTTTGGGTCACCTTTTAACCTATACCCGCTTTGCAAAAATAATTGCAAGCGTACCCACTTTTCGGGTAACTTCAGACATACGGGCCTGAAGTAGCAAAAATTTATGTCTGAAGTTTGAACTCCAGAATGTTTTGCCTAAAGTGTAGCCTTATCAAAGCAAAACTTCAAATATTTTTGCCTGAAGTTTGGCCTGACTTGCAAAGAAAATCACGCAAATTTCAGTTCATAGTGCAATGAAAAATTTCAGTTCAACAATTGCTGAATTTCAGCAATTTTGCCTGAAGTTTTTGTTTTGTAATTGCTGAACTTCAGCATTCTAGGAGTTGAACTTTGTTTAGTATCTGTTGAACTTCAACATTTTAGAAGCTGAAGTTTGTTTAGTATTTGCTGAACTTCAGCTCCTAGAGGATGCACTTCAGTTCAATAATTGCTGAACTTCAGCAATTTTGGCTGAAATTTTTGTTTTGTAATTGCTGAACTTCAGCATTCTAGGAGCTGAAGTTTGTTTAGTATCTGCTGAACTTCAGCATTTTAGGAGCTGAAGTTTGTTTAGTATTTGCTGAACTTCAGCTCCTAGAGGATGCACATCAGTGCTTGGGTCCTTTTGGGTAATATTCCAAGCAGTCAACTTGAACTTTCCGTCGTCAAAACTTTGTCATAGTGGCTTCCCTGACAAATCATCAATTAAACCAAGTTTTCTGAATCCAAGAGCTTCGCTTTATGTGGAGAAGATGCACTTGTGCCTACTTGTGTTAAGAAATATGAGTTCCTTGACGAGTCCACCACTTTGAGATTACCATCATCAATAGCGATAACGAAAAGTTCAGTTGATAACAATGGATTTGGGTAGTCCCTGTTGGCAATCCACACAACCGTTTCGGGTAAAACCTACCACCGTATGAATAATAATATCATCTAGAGGAAAGAATAATATCACCCGAAGAAGAAGAAGAAGGAGGAGGAGAAGAAGAAGAAGAAGAAGAAAATGAAGGAAGAGAAGGAGGAGGAGAAAGAGGCCTGAAGTTGTTTAAAAAGTGGGTACAAGTTAAAACTGTTTAAAAATATGGGTATAGGTTAAATGGGGGCAACCAAAGAGGGCGCCCCGTGCAAGTTTTATAGTATTTTTCGTTCTTATACATAATTTGAAATTTATTACCAAAATTATCTTAATTTTATATATTATCCGCCCTAAATAAGGTTTGCTTACTATTTGTATATACAATTCATTATTAGTGTCTTAAATTAGGTGATTCAGTTACATTCTATTTCTTTTTTTCTCTCTTCTCCTCTTTCTCTATTCTCTGCCAAGATGCTATGCTCAAGCACTTTGTTACAAAATCTAGTAGTTGGGTTCCTCGGGAAATATGCTTGTTTACGTTTATCAGTAGAAGACAATCACAAGAACTGAACACATTATATCTCAATTAGAGATTTTGAATTTGAAATATTGTTGTTGGTTTATGATACCAAAAGTTGATCTTTCTTTGCGCATTGAAAGGACAAACGCTTTTTTTGATTAGAGAGCTCAAATTTGGGATTTGAAATCCATGAATGTCATTGTTTATAAGCACATTTGAATCGTAAGAGGGATTTCACTGATAAGTTTAAGAGAATAATCATTGTAATTTTGGTGGGTACATCTGCTATAGGCTCTGTATATGGTCGAAATAGATTTCGGCCTTCGTACGATTGATCGATTGTTAAAACATAATGGATCGAAGAAAGACTTCGTAATATCGAGATGGGTTCCGAAGATGGTACGAACAAGCTTCAGATTTCAGGTATAGGTCAAATACCGAGTTCAAAGTCATTATCGAGCTCGGGTCCGAATAAAACTATGATGAGATGATTTCGAGCTTAAGGGCAGAGGCCAACCGATACCGAGCCCGAATCATCACCTGATCTCGAGTCCACATTGAGCTGTAGAAGCAATACCGACCAACGCCGTGGCCGATTGTACTCGAGCTCACAGACAAGAGCCGTTACAAACACACTAAGGGAGAGAATCTCGGCAGAAATTAGAGAAAGGCTGATTTATCATTGCTTTTCCACTATGTATTTTTAATTATATCTAAAGTAGGATCCTCCACTATAAAGAGGATGGCTACATTTCAGTAGAGGGCATGTTTTTGTTTGCTTACATTGTAACTAAAGCAACATACACTCCTATATTGAAGAGTTATTCCTTCAAGCTTCATACATTGATTCATCTTGATTGGTCCTAAAAATCATCTTATTTCCAACCCTGTTTATTTGGTACCCATATTTAAGATTTCTATTTATCCTTATGATTTGTATTAAGCTATACCACATATCCTTAGAACTACGTATAAATTCAACTCTATCCGTTTTTTGGGTAAACTTTTTGGCACCCACCGTGGGACTAAGGATAACGGTGATTATTTGATACAAATCTTCAACACACACCATTTTACGATTGTTTTTCGAGAGTATCTTTGGCTTCGGATTAGCAAGGACAAAGCCCCGATTAATGTCTTTACCTATCGACAATGAAGCCGGACTTCAATATGAAACCAACAACTTGATGCCCAGGGCCGGAAGATCGCTTGTCGATGTCGTTGAAGCTCGAGTCGAAGTACCACTAGACGTTAATTCGCATATGGCCCTTGAGGCAAACCAACATTCTGAACCTTAACACAGCATTCATGGTGGTGCTCGATCTACAGCCCGAGACACCCATAACATTGAGGAAAACGGCGTCACCTTGCATATAATTTTTGAAATGTTACAAGCCCAACAGGTAGCGATAGCTCAGTTGCAGAGCCAAACCCAATTACCGAGCAGGCCGGAGCCCAGTCCACCTCGAGAAACTGCCCACAGAATGGAGCCAGCCATAGTGAGGTCAAATGAGCAAGAATCGGGGACTACTCCAGAAATTGGTAAAATACTTGAGGAGCTCACAAAGTGAGTCGAAGCCAACGATAAAAAAGTAGAAACATATAATTCCAGGGTCGATCAGATCCCGGGGGCTCCACCAATGATAAAAGGATTGGATTCCAAAAAATTCGTGCAAAAGCCTTTTTCCTCGAGTGCAGCCCCAAAACCAATCCCCAAAAGATTTCGTTTGCCCGAAATTCCGAAATATGTCGGAACGACCGATCCCAATGAACACGTCACCTCTTACACGTGTGCCATCAAGGGAAATGATTTAGAGGACGATGAAATAGAATCTGTGTTGTTAAAAAAATTAGGAGAGACCGTCTCGAAGGGAGAAATGATTTGGTATCACAACCTACCACCGAATTCGATCGACTCATTTTCCATGTTAGCGGATTATTTCGTAAAAGCACATGTCGAGGCCATAAAGGCCGCAATGAGGAAATCAAACCTTTTCAAGGTAAGACAAAAGGATAACGTGATGCTAAGGGAGTTCGTATCTCGTTTTTAAATGGAACGAATGGATATGCCACCAATCATAGATGATTGGGATGTTTAGGATTTCACTCAAGATTAGAACGAACGAAGTTTGATGGCATCACGGCGACTAAAGCACAACCTGATCGAGTACCCAGCTATCACTTGGGACAACGTGCACAATCGGTACCAATCAAAAATTAGAGTCGAAGATGATCAGTTGGTGGCTGAACCCGTTGCTCGAAGAGATATCAATCAAGAACAAGGTCTGATCAGGGACCGATACCGACCGTATAGTTGAAACCACATAATCAATGAATCGAGACGTAACCCCGTACAAAGTAACAGAAGAAGTGATCGAGGTAAATGGTCTCGGGGGCTGACAGACAGAAGTGGGTTTGACAGGCCTACCGGATCTAAGGAAGCACCTCGGCTATCGGAGTATAACTTCAGCATTGATGCATCTGCCATCGTGTCGGCTATCCGACACATCAAAGACATTAAATGGCCTCGACCCATGCAGATTGATCCTTCCCAAAGGAATCCCAATCAAATATGTGAATATCATGGCACCCATGACCACAGAACGGAAGATTGTAGGCAACTAAGAGAGGAGGTAGCCCGGTTATTCAATAAAGGGCACCTTCGAGAATTGTTAAGTGACAGGGCGAAGAAACATTTCAAAAATAGGGATTTCGGCAAACAAAACAAACAAGAAGAACCACAGCACGTCATCCACATGATCATCGACAACGTTGATACCCCTGAAGGGCCGGTGCTTAAACGCACTAAGACATCGATTGTGAGGGAAAAGTGATCTCGAACTCAGGATTACACACCCATAGGAACTTTGTCCTTTAATGACAAAGATGCAGAAGGAGTCATACAACCTCATAACGATGCACTGGTAATATCCATACTTATAAATAAAACTACAATTAAGCGTGTGTTAATTGATCCAGGTAGCTCGGCCAACATCATTAGATTGAAGGTTGTAGAACAGCTCGGTCTACAGGACCAGGTCGTACCCGCAACCCTGGTTCTAAACGGATTCAATATGGCATGTGAAACCACCAAAGGCGAGATAATTCTTCCGATAATGTCGGGGCCATCTGGGGAACGCAGTTCCATGTAATCGAAGGCGACATGAGGTACACTGCTCTTTTTGGAAGGCCATGGATCCACAACATGAGAGCTATACCTTCGACCCTACACAAGGTTCTTAAATTCCCAACATCGAGGGGAGTCAAAGCAGTGTACGGAGAATAACCAGCGGCAAGAGAAATGTTTGCCGTTGAGGAAGCAAATCTGATATCCTCGCCGTCGCCAAAAAAGAGATCGGACTCAAAAGGGGATCGAGATACCAAGTAGCAATCACAGACATCAGCTTTAACCCAACCATAAAATCAGAAGATCGATGAAGATGATGATCAAAGGATCCCTCGATCCTTCGTAGTTCCCGATGATTCCGACGCTACTCAATCAACAATTGAGGAATTTGAGAAAGTCATACTAATCGAGCACTGGCCCGAACGAAAGGTATACCTGGGAACGGGGTTAACCCCCGAACTCAGAAAAAACTTATTCAATTTCTTATCGATAACGTAGATTGTTTTGCTTGGTCCTATTTAGATATAACAGGGATCCCACCGGATATAACAACGCATCGGCTAAGCTTGGACACTAGGTTCAGACCGGTGAAGCGAAAGAGAAGACCCCAGTCTGAGGTAAAGCACGCATTCATAAAGGACGAGTTAACTAAACCTCTCAAAATAGGGTCCATTCGGGAGGTGAAATATCCCGAATGGTTAGCAAATGTAGTTGTAGTGCCTAAAAAAGGGAACGAACATAGAATGTGTGTAGATTATAAGGATTTGAACAAAGCATGCCCCAAAGATTCCTTTCCGCTGAACAACATCGATTGCATGATCGATGCCACGGCCGGCCACGAGGTCTTTACTTTTCTCGATGCATATTCTAGGTATAATCAAATCCAAATGAACCCGGAAGACCAGGAAAAGACTTCTTTTGTCAACAAGTATGGAACATATTGTTATAATGTGATGCCCTTCAGGCTAAATAATGCATAAGCTGCTTACCAACACCTAGTAAACAAAATGTTCGAGGAGCAAATAAGTATATCAAAGGAAGTTTATATTGGTGACATGCTAGTTAAGTCCCTGCGCGCAGAGGACCATTTGACCCATTTGCAAGAAACATTCAAGATTTTAAGGAAATACAACATAAAGCTCAACCCCGAGAAATGTGCTTTCGGGGTCGATTCGGGCAAGTTCCTCGGCTTCAAGGTGTCAAATCGGGGGATCGAGATTAACGCTGATAAAATCAAGGCCATCGAAGACATCGCCATCGTGGATAGCGTAAAAGCTGTATAGAGGCTAACGGGACGGATTGCAGCCTTGGGCCGATTCATTTCAAGGTCGTTAGATCGAAGTCATAAATGTTTCTCTCTACTCAAAAAGAAGAACGATTTCGTTTGGACCCCAAAATGCCAACAGGCATTAGAAGAATTAAAACAATATCTATCGAGCCCACCACTGCTTCATACTCGAAAAATAGATGAAAAACTTTGCTTGTACTTGGTAGTATCGGAAATCGCAGTAAACAGTGTCCTAGTTCGAGAAGAGCAAGGTACGTAATTTCCTGTCTATTATGTAAGTCGAACCTTAGGAGAAGCAGAAACTAGATATCCACACTTAGAAATATTGGCACTTGCACTGATAAGTGCCTCTAGAAAGTAAAGACCATACTTTCAATGTCACCCCATATGCGTATTGACCACTTACCCACTCCGTAATATTTTTCACAAGCCCGAACTATCTGGCCGATTGGACAAATGGGACGTCGAACTCAGTGGGTACGATATCGAATATCAACCTCGTACAACCATCAAGTCTCAAAGTTTTGCTGACTTCGTGGCCGATTTCACGCCGACCCTCATACCCAAAGTTGAAAAAGAACTCTTATTGAAATCTGGTACGTTATCGGGGGTATGGACCTTTTTTACGGACGGGGATACGAACGTGAAGGGGTCCGGGCTAGGCATCGTTTTAAAGCCACCCACAGGTAACACTATTAGGAAATATATCAAAACTACCAGGTTGACTAACAACGAGGCCGAGTATGAGGCCATGATTGCAGGTCTCGAGCTAGCTAAAAGCTTGGGAGAAGAAGTCATTGAAGCCAAGTGTGACTCTTTGCTTGTGGTAAATCAAGTAAACAAAACCTTCGAAGTTCGAGAAGATAGAATGCAAAGGTATTTGGACAAACTGCATGTCACTTTGCACCATTTCAAAGAATGGACTTTATAACATGTTCCACGAGAGCAAAACAGCGAGGCCAATGCACTTGCAAATTTGGGATCATCGGTCGAGGAAGGCGAGATAAGCTCGGGGACTATCGTTCAGCTCTCGAGATCCGTGATCGAAGAAGGTCATGCCGAGATAAATTCTACAAGCTTAACCTGGGATTGGAGGAATAAGTATTTGAATACTTAAAAAATGGAAAGCTCCCATCGGACCCTAAATATTCGAGGGCCCTACGAACCAAAGTCGCTCGATTCACATTAACTGCAGATGGAACGTTATACCGAAGGACATTCGATGGACCATTGGCAGTATGCTTAGGTCCAGGAGATACCGACTACGTCCTACGTGAGGTGCACGAGGGCACCTATGGAAATCACTCTGGTGCCGATTTATTAGTCCGAAAAGTAATCAGGGCAGGTTATTATTAGATCGATATGGACAAAGATGCAAAGGAGTTTGTTCGAAAATGTAACAAATATCTAAGGTTTGCACCAATGATCCATCAGCCCAGAGAGCAACTTCACTCGGTCTTATCCCCATGGCCATTCATGAAATGGGGAATGGATATCGTCGGCCCTCTACATCGGCCCTAGGTAAAGCTAAGTTCATTTTATTTATGACTGACTATTTCTCTAAATGGGTTGAAGCACAGGCATTCGTGAAAGTAAGAAAGAAAGAGGTTATAGACTTTATCCGGTATCATATCGTATGTCGATTCGGAATACCCACCGAAATAGTGTGTGACAATGGGAAATAGTTTGTCGACAGCAAAGTGACAAAATTCCTCGAAAACCACAAAATAAAAAGGATATTATCAACACAATATCACCCCAGTGGGAACGCACAGGCTGAATCAACGAATAAAACTATCATTCAAAACCTAAAGAAGAGGCTGAACGACGCTAAGGGAAAATGGAGAGAAATCCTGCCCGAAGTTCTTTGGGCATACCGAACAACATCAAAATCTAGTACGGGTGTGACCCCATTCTCCTTAGTATATAGATCTGAAGCCTTGATTCCAGTCGAAGTAGGAGAACCCAGTGCCAGGTTTTGATATATAATAGAAAAGTCAAATAACGAGGCTATGAACACTAGCCTCGAATTATCGGATGAAAAACGAGAAGCTGCTCTCATCCAATTTGCCTCCCAACTATGAATCAAAAGATACTATAATCGAAGAACCAAGGTTTGCCACTTTAAACTTGGGGACTTAGTGCTAAGGAAAGTCACCCCCAGTACCCAAAATCCAAACGAAGGAAAACTAGGACCGAATTGGGAAGGACCGTATCAGGTTCTCAAAAATGTCGGAAAAGGATCATACAAGCTCGGCGTTATAAATGGCAAACAACTGTCAAGCAATTGGAATGTGTCGCACCTAAAATAATACTACTGCTAAGGTACGACCCTCCCATGTTCGTTTATATGTCAAAAACTAACCCTTGCAGGAGTTCGATCAGGAACAAGGATGGATCATTCAACACAAAGCCATAGGTCTGAAAGCACGCGTTACGCTCTTTTTCCCTTCGACCGATTTTATCCCAAATGGGTTTTTCGGCAAGGTTTTTAATGAGGCAACTATTGATCGTGCTAAACTTAGAAACAATTCAACAGTATCCGAGGCCTCTTTACAATCGACCTCGAATACTTGGGGGGCATTAGCCCTCAAATATATCAAGTTTTGATGCAAGAAAGTTACTTCATAACAATAGGGTTCCAGTAGGAAAGGTTGTAAGAGCCAAATGGTCAAAACGAACCATGCTCTTGTAGTTAGCCCGAGCCCTAATGCAAAACATGAACACATGTATAATGACTTGCAAAGAAATTTTTCTTCTTTACCGATATCTTATATCCAAGAAAAACTCCTCTATTTCGAGATTTATTATAAAAACAGGATTGAGATAGATCTCTGAGTTCGAGCAAGCACTCACTCGACTACTAAGCCTACAGGCTACTTTTATTTCGAGTTCGAGCAAGCACTCACTCGACCAATATGCCTACGGGCTACATTACTTCGAGTTCGAAACATTCACTAGACTAATAAGCCTACGGGCTACTTTTATTCCGAGTACGAGCAAGCACTCACTCAACCCTTACGCCTACGGGCTATATTACTTCGAGTTCGAATCATTCACTCGACTACTAAGCCTACAGACTACTTTTATTTCGAGTTCAAGCAAGCAATCACTCGACCATTACGCCTACGGGCTACATTACTTTGAGTTTGAATCATTCACTAAGCCTGCAGGCTACTTTTATTTCGAGTTCGAGCAAGCACTCACTAGACCATAACACCTACAGGCTATATTACTTCGAGTTCGAATCATTCACTCGACTACTAAGCCCATGGGATACTTTTATTTCAAGTTCGAGCAAGCACTCACTCGACCATTATGCCTATAGGCTACATTACTTCGAGTTCGAATCATTCACTTGACTACTAAGCCTACGGGCTACTCTTATTTCGAGTTCAAGCAATCACTCACTCGACCCTTATGCCTACGGGCTATATTACTTCGAGTTCGAATCATTCACTCGACTACTAAGCCTACGAGCTACCTTATTTCACGTTTGAGTAAGCGCTCACTCGGTTATAAAGACTATGAAATCCAAATTCGATCAAATTGCCTAAATCCTTATGGAAACATTCATAAGGCATGGATAAAATCTTCACAAGGCACGAAACAAAACAGAACCAAGTCAGTAAAATAAAAAGATATTTATATATATATACAAGATTATTTACATGATTGATTTCAACATAGAAACTAAGGGCTAAGTTTCTTGGTTATCTCCGGGAGCGGTCTCTTCTCCACCGGGCTCCCCCTCATTCTTGGACCCTCTCTTACTCCCATCATCATCATAATTATCATCATCTTCATCATCGAAAGCCAAGGCTTCAGCATCAGCTTTGAGTTCCTTATCCCTTTTTATCTCTTCAGCGAGATCGAAACCTCGAGCATGGATCTCCCCGAGGGTCTCCCTCCAAGATCGGCATTTAGCAAGTTCAACGACCCAATGTGCTCGAGTATCGGCTGCCTCTTGCTTGGACCTGGGCAGCTTCAGCATCGGCCCGATAGATGGCCACGAGTGCATCCGTATCGGCCTTTGCCTTTTCGGCGTAAGATTCGGCCTTGGCAAATTTAGAGGCCAACCGAGCCTTGAGCTCCTCTATTCTTCTTTCTTGAACCGAGCCTTTATCCTTCATACTTTGGAGTTGGTTTTCAGCCAATGATAATTGGGCTCGAGAAGCTTCTTTCTCTCCAGCAAAGTGGTCCATACTTCTTTCCACTTCAAAGACTCCGCTTTTATCACATCGACCTCCTCACGGAGTTTCCCGATCATCTCAATTTTCTGCTGTAACTGTGAGACCGAAAAATTATCCATCATTACGGTATCGAGCCCATAGGCCTTTAAAAATATCATTACTTGCTCATACATATCAGTCTAATCTTGGTGAGCCTTGGCCAACTCAGCTCGGAGGTCTTTTATTTCCTCTCCCATTTGCCCTAAGAGGAGTTTAAGGGACTTCCTCTCCTCCGTAACCCATTGAAGGTCGGCCTCGTATCGATGCTGCTCAGTTCGGGACCGAGAACATGCTTCTCGATGAACTGCCACGGCCTGCAAAGAAAGAAGAAACGAAGTTAGAAAAGCAAAGCAAACATAAAGGTAATGCCAACAAAATAATTTAAGGCTTACATGACTCAAAGCATGCAGCACTCCGTGAAAACGATCTGATGCATCACTAGTACCGGCAACGTCCTCGACACCGATAAATAGGTCACGAAAAGGATCCTCTCCATCATAAGTCATGTCTAGTTCGAGGGCCCCCAAAGCTTAGGTTTCCCGAATCGCCCCTACGGAAAAAGCAGGGAAGGTGGGCGTGTCTTCGATTGCTACTGCCCCAAGTGAATCACTTGGAGAATTCTCTTCGCTTCGAAGAAATTCGGAGAGAGCCCCTTCAGACATATCCCCTATCCATTTGATTCGATGGGAAGCATCTTCGATCTTCAACAACTCGGGGACTCTGCCCGAATCTTTCTCCGATATATCCTTAGTTCGAGGCGGAGCCTTATAAACCACCATCGATCCAGCTGCATGTGGAACGTCAGCAGTCTTCTTCGTTCGGGTTGCCAGCGTGGACCCATCATTTTCTTCTTCTTCTTCTTTGTCTTCATCCCTTAGACGCAGAACTGATTCTACGGTCAAAGGAATGGTATTCTTGTTCCGCTTACGAGCTGTCCTCTTCTTCGATTTTTGATCTTCGGGAAAGGAGGCCCTTTGCCTCTTATTATCTTTCACCGGCTTTGGGACAGAGGCCGAAGCCTCTTCCTCGACAGACGAGGGCCTCAAAACCGCATCTTTGCCCACACCTACATACAGAAAATTTAATTAAAGTATATGGAAAACATCTTGTTCGAACTACCAAAAAATACGAGAAAGGGGCTTATCGTGATTTTTGGCCTCCCATCGGCCCTTTGACAAGTCACGCCATGAGTGCTCGGTGTATGTGGAGGTCGAAACCAGATCCCATACCCAGTTCTTGAGATCGAGAACTGCGTCGGGCATCCAGGGAACCGCTGCATCACAAAAAGGAGAATACCAGTGAGAAAAGAAATGAAAGGACAAAATAGTAAGAGATAACAACAGAATTACACTTACGCTTCATGTTCCACTCCTCGTGAAAAGGCATCTTTTCGGTCGGAATCAGATCCGAAGTCCTTACTCGAACGAACTTGCCCATCCAGCCTTGATCCCTCTCCTTATCTATGCTCGAGAATAGAGCCTTGGTAGCTCGACGTTGAAGTTTTATTAACCCTCCTCGAAAAAGGCGAGGACGGTACAAACGGATGAGATGATCGAGGGTGAAAGGCATCCCCTCGATTTTGTTCACAAAGTATCAGATCAAAATAACGATCCGCCAGAAAGAAGGATGGATCTGGCCTAGGGTTATTAGGTATTTACGACAAAAATCTATGATAACAGGGTCGAGGGGACCTAACATGAAAGGGTAAGTGTACACACTTAAAACACCTTTCATGTGAATAGTAATATCCTCTTTGGGAGATGGCACTACCACTTCTTTTTTCCCCCAGTTACAATCTTTTTTTATCTGCTCGATATACCCCTCGATTATCAAACAAATATATCTCAATACGGGCCCACATTGGTCGAGAACTAGTGAACCTTTATCAAGTTTGAAATCGGAGGTAAGAACACACGCCGCTGAAACACACTCCTACGGCCGTGGATCCACCAGTGTTTTGTCGGAGGCAGATTGGGAAGAAGAAGCTTTTTCTTTTGGGGGGGACGGTTTTTGATGTCTTCACCATTTTTGGATTTAAAGAAGGTGACAAAGATTTGGTGGTTTAGAAGAAGAATTTTGCCAAAAAAAGTCACAGATCAGTGAATGAACTCATAAGAGACGAAAAGTAATTTAAAAATTTGGAAGATTGAAGATGTAAAAGTGATAAATGGTGGAAGGAAGGGCTATTTATAGATTGAATCAATGACAGTTCAATATCAGCGGTGGTCGACCACCATCTGACATGCATTAAATGCCTTGGTAATCTAAACCGACGGGACAACTATCACGTATGTCATGGTCGAGCTCGATGCAAACATCAGTGCATGTCCAATTGAGCCATTGAGAAATAATATCGTTCTCACCACATCCTTACCGAGAAACGAGGGGAATATCTGTATCTTCGTACGAATGATCGGGGTCAAAACATAATGGATCGAAGAAAAACTTTGTAATATCGAGATGGGTCCGAAGATGGTACGAACGAGCTTCAGATTTCAGGTATAGGTCAAACACAGAATTCGACGTCATTATCGAGCTCGGGTCCGAATCGAACTATGATGAGATGATTTCGATCTTAAGAGGCAGAGGCCAACCGATATCGAGCCTGAATCATCACCTAATCTAGAGTCCACATCGAGTACTAGAAGCAATACTGACCAACACCAAGGCCGATCGTACTCGAGCTCACAGATAAGAGTCGTTGCAAACACACTAAGGGAGACAATCTCGGCGGAAATTAGGAAAAAAGTTGATTTATCATAGGTTCTTCACTATGTATTTTTAATTATATATAAAGTAGGATCCTCCACTATAAAGAGGATGGCTACATTTCAGTAGAGGGCAATTGTTTCTATGCTTACATTGTAACTAACGCACCATACACTCCTATATTAAAGAGCTATTCCTTCAAGCTTCATACATTGATTCATCTTGATTGGCCCTAAAAGTCATCTTCTTTCCAACCCTATTTATTTGGTACCTGTATTTAAGATTTCTATTTATCCTTACGATTTGAATTAAGGTATACCACATATCCTTTAAACTACGTATAAATTTAACTCTATCCGCTTTTCGGGTAAACACGCTATTTTGGTGCTTGAAACGGACGATTTCCTTTTTAGTTTTTCATCGTCACAAGCCTAGGGTTCAATGCAAAAAAGAAAATTTAAAAAGTCCTGGACGCACCCTCCGTGAAACTCCAAATTTAAGTAAAATATTCAGCGCATCCACCTCCGTCGATGTAGCACCAGCAACAACAATACAAATTCGACGATGATAAATTTAAATGGTAAAGCAGCATGAAAAGTTTAAAAAGATTCTTGTAACTTTAATGCGAATTTGATATATCTACAACATATAAACTAAAAACAAATTTTATACAATTAATTATATAGTATATAACTTATTTATAACTTATGTACAACTTTCATACATCATTTTTACCTAGTTAAGTACAACTACAACATCATACAACTTAAATACAATTTTCATACAAGTTTATACAATATGTCTTTTTTATGTATTTTGTATATGATTTATATATATTTTGTATGTGGTGTGTTGTTCTTTCTCTATGAAATTTTAATCAACTTAATGTAAAAGATAGTATTTATAACTTAAATACAAATTTCATACATTATACACCTATTTTTTAACTTTCATACAACATTCAAATAAAAAAATATATATAACTACAATAGAATACAACTTAAATACAATTTACATACAACTATAATAAAACTTTAATACAATTTTAATAAAATTTGTATGTATATTGCATGTGTTCTTCTTCTTCTTCTTCTTCTTCTTCTTTTTCGAGTTTCAATCTGAATCCAACCAAAATAAACTCTAATCTTCACCAAATACCCTTAAAATTGTTTCAGTTTATGTGAACCTATTTCTTTTTTTGTCCGTTCCAAAAAGAATGACTCCTTTCTAAATTTGAAAATAATTTAGCTTAAACTTCTAATTCTACCCTTAATGAGAAGCTTTTATAATCACACAAATACGCTAGACCCCCTTTTTGACTTGTTTAAGACAACAAATCCCAAAAGTCTTCATGTTTTCTTAAACTCTGTACACAGTCAAACAGGTTTACATAAATTGGAATAGAGGGAGTAATATTTTTTAAAAAATTGAATTCAAAGCTTTGAAGCTTTTTAATGCATGTCAATGGTGGAGACTCAGACACCTTCAAAATTTATTGATTGACAATTTCAATTTGAACACCAATTGTGCAACTTAAAAGGACATTGCTAATTTAAAACTCTATAGTAAAACGATTGAAATATATTGATGAATACTATGGGAAAAAAGGATAATGTAGATGAGAAAAGGGAGAAAAAATAGAGAAAAGCGAATGATGAAAAATAGGGCTGGGAAAAGGAGAGAGAGAGAGAGAGAGAGAGAGAGAGAGAGAGAGAGAGAGAGAGAGAGAGAGAGAGAGAGAGAGAGAGAGGGAAACTGATATTCCCTATTCAATTCTTAATATAAATGGATACTCATTAATACTAATTTGTATATAACTGGTAAATTATATATCAACTTGTAATTAAGTTAAAACCTAAACAGTAAGGGTAAATAAGTTTTTAATGTAGTACATATAGGTAAATATCTCTTGGGAAACTACCAGTTATGTTCTCCCATAAGTAACTTATTACAAAAATAGGTCAATTCATAAAATATTACCTAGATTGGCCAAATGCTATCAATATTAGCCAATTAGCTATTTGTAGCAAAAACAGATCAAATGTTTGCTTTATTTTGAATGGGTGTTATTGGAATAGATTTAGTACATCTTAAGACGTTTTAATTTCAGTTTTGGGATGATTCGATGAAATTTTGAGGTGGTTTGAATCGAAAATTCGAAGTAGAAGATGAACATGAAAAAAGATGATATGTGTATCATACTGTGTATTATTTGTATATCGCATATGTATCATATCTGTATCAAATTTATATCACACGTATATTCATGTATCTCTGTGTGAGATACAATGCGTGATACATGTTTGATACATGTGTCGCTGAAAAATTTCTTAAACTCGATTTTAACTACATATTGTGATACCAACCAGTCCAAATCACCTCCAATCTTTGATCAAAGTTTATATATTATCTCATCTATATGTTTTCAACGAATTTAAACTATACCCATTGAAAAAGTTTCTTTTTTGCCCAATCTTTTTAATATTGTATATCATCGATAATGAATTTTGATTCCAAACTAATCTAATTCACCTTTAAGGTTCGTCAAATTTTGTATATGTTCTCATCTATGTGTTTTCAACGAATCAAAATAATACCCATTAAAAAATCTCATTTTGCCTGTGTTTTTTGAATTGTATATCAATGGTAACTTTTTTTGGCTATTTTTTGTTAGCATGACTAAATTGGCTAGTTGTTGGTGAATAGTCTTTTCTGGTACATTTCGGAAAGATTCCCAAATGATTTTGAGTTGGTTTAAACTAGAAATAAGTTGTTTGGGCTTGGTCTTAGGAGAATAATTGAGCTACTATCGAAATGGCATGGTAACAACAACAACAACAACAACAACAATAACAATAAAAATAATAACAACAACAACAACAATAAAAATAATAACAACAACAACAACAATAATAATAATAATCAATAGGATGCGATCATACCAGCACTAACTCACTGGATCCCATCACAACTCCGAAGCTAAGCGTGCTTGGGCGAGAGTAGTACTAGGATGGGTGTCCCCCCAGGAAAATATTAATAACATTGATGATGATACTAGAAATATAAATAATGGTAGTATTAAACTAATAATATAACGATAATACTACAAAAGAATTTATCAACAAATGGTAAATGAAATACTTAAATAAAGTTTGTAAAGAAAAAATATAAAATAATTAAATAAATGCACGTTTTAAATACTTGAACAAATTAAAAACAATTTGCAATGTCTTATGCTCCCGAAAATTTATTAATTTACTAAATAAATAAATATGTTTTAAAATTTATAACAAAAGGTAAAATAATAACCTTATAATAACATAAAAATATTATAAGTATCATTATGACCTTTTAAAGTATAATAGCAGCTCAATGGGATAAATTCGAGTATAGAAGGACAAAATTGGGTGTCAACAAGTCTCATACTCACTTTCAACAGCCAATGACAATAATAACAGCAAAATAATTGCAAAGGAAAAACAGCTCAAATAATATGAGAATCATCTTTATCACAATAAGGGGAAAATAAGCGTGCTTGTCAGGACCCAAATCCCACTATGGGTCGTGATGATGCCCAATATCATCGTCAGGCTAGCCAACATTGAAATCAATATGTCGATTGTAGATCCAAGATGCATTTCAAATTAACTTAAGAAGTAAAGAGTGAAAGTTCGTTCTTTTTTATTATAAAAAGGTACATATGTTATTATTTTAAATGTTCGGATGTGACCGAAATATAAACCCCAAGTAATAGTACAACCATATACAAAATCTAAATTCTCAAAATCCGGTGTCATAAGTTCATGAGAATCTACTAGGGAGTACAATAATAATACAACATATGTCTAGAAAATAAGATAGACAAATGGAGACTCTGTGTGCTACGGATCGTAGCATGAAATTCAGCTCACCACAATGTCCCCTCAGCAGCTGCGCCTATGTCACAAGATGACCACTAATGAACTTGTCAGAACCTGCACAATTAGTGCAGAAGTGTAGCATGAGTACGTAAATCAACGCGTATTCAGTAAGTATCTAGCCTAACCCCGGAGAAGTAGTAATAAGGAGTCGACATCGACACTTACTAGTGGTCTAATAAATCAAGTATAATAATATAAGTAGACAGGTATGGAACATGGCAAGTAAGAATAGTGAAAATAGATGTAAGTACATAATACGATCCTCAACAGAACAATAAACACAAAGTCCTCATATATCGGATACTACCTCGAATGGAATACATAATGGTCAACACCACGTAAATGGTCACACCTCAAGTTACGAAAACTCACGGGCACACTGACTTCTTATCAAACATTACGTATAATTCTACCAAGGCGAGTGGCCCGATCCCATAAGAGTATTTCATAGAACTTCCGAGGTGAATGACCCGATCCCATAAGAGTGTATTACAATAATCCTGCTGAGCCGAATGGCCCGATCCTATAAGAATATGATACATGATACTGCTGAGGCAAACGACACAATCCCATAAGAGTACTGTTGAGGTGTCCAGCCCCATCCCATTAGAATATGAAACTATAATGGGTCATTGACCTCACTCACGAAATATACGTGTGAGTTATGAATTTCAAGAAAACAAACCGATGAATACGCACAATGTGGGAGGGATCCGTAAGGGAAGTATAATTTCTACGGCTAATCAAGTAGTTCATCAAGTATCTAAAATAGAAAGTCCATTACTCCACGAGAGACTAGTCTCAGGTTATAATATGAATTAAAGCATTTAAACAGGCAAGAATAACTCAAATAGTATAATTAAATCATGGCATGAGTCTAGGTCTACCCGGACATAATAATGAATTCTAGCATACGCACGGACACTTGCCGCATATGTGTGTAGCTCCCATAATTGTAGCACATAACACATATAACACCTATGGGGTAATTTCCCTCTCATAAAGTTAGACAAGAGACTTACCTCGCTTCGAAATCCAATAACCGGCTCTAACACCGCTTTAACGCCTTAATCCGATTCCAAACAATCTGAAACTAATCAAACAATGTGCAAACCAATCATTATATACTCCAATACTCCTAAATTTAATAATTTATAATAATTTCCACGTGGCAGGATTTCAAAAATATTTGAAGATAAATATTACCCACAGTACCATGAACTCAAATATATAATTTATTCCCAATTCCATGTCCAATTTCGTGGTCAAAATCTAAAAATACAAATTCTTGGTTTTTCTTCAAAAATCTCATGATTTCTACCAAATTTCATGTTTAAATCCATATATAATCGTTGTATATAGCTTACAACAAGTAGAATAACTTACCTTATGATATATGGCGAAAATGGTCTTCAAGAATCACCCCAAATCGCCTTACATGTACTCCAAGAACTTAAAAGTGAAAAACTAAACTCAAAATCCCAAAATTTGATATTTAATACATCTGCCACTCCTTCTTCACGATCATGGTCTTTAGCCATGCGATTGTGGTTAAAAAATGTTCCAGCATCATTTTCTTCATCGCAACTGCGGTCAAAAACCCTGCGATTGCGATGTATAAATTGTGTTTTCCTCTTCACAGATATCCTTCGGTATAATAGCCTTAAATTTTTGTACAAAATTAGATTCAAAAGATTTTCTAAAAACTAGATTCAAAAGAATTCCACTTTTATTTTTGGGTCATCCCCAAATTCCTTACAGATGGCAAGATATAAGCTCCCAAAATCAGACCACTGACAGCATAAAATTCCCTCTACGCGATCGCGATCCTTCCTTCTGTGATCGCGATTCACAAGGCCTGGAATGCACTTTGCTCTTTGTGGGTGCGAACCAGACCTCCGCGATCGTGTTTCACACCCCTGGCACCAGTTATCAACAGTTCAAAAAGACCTAAAAGTGGTCTGAAACAACCACAAAACTCACCCGAGGTCCGAGGAACCCCCGTCCAATCATTCTAATAAGTCCTAACACCTTATCCAAACTTATCTAAAGGCTCGAAATGCCACGAATAATATCAAAACCATGAATCGACGATCAAAACCTTCTCTTAACGTTCAAACATTCAAACTTTGCCGAACGTATCTGAATCACACTTAAACAATCCGGAACAACGCCAAATTTTATGTACAAGTCACAAATCATAATACGAACCTATTCTAAGGCTCGGAATCCCAAATGGACATTGATAACACCAAATTCCACCTCATATCAAGCTTAGGAAGTTCTAAAATCTTCAAAATGCCAACTTTCCATAATAAGCGTTGAAACGCTCCTGGTCCACCCGAAACTCGATATGAATGTACGGCCAAGTCTAAAATCATCATACAAACCTATTGGAACCTTCAAATCCTGATTCCGAGGTCGTTTACTCAAAAGTCAAACCTTGGTCAACTCTTCCAACTTAAAGCTTCCCAATTGAGAGTCTTCCTTCCGAATCAACTCCGAACTTCCCAAAATTTAAACCCGACTACACGCGCAAGTCATAATACATGAAGTGAAGCTGCTCAAGGCTTCAAATGCCCGGACTGCGCGCTAGAGCTTAAAATGACCGGTTAGGTCATTACATTCTCCCCTACTTAAATATACGTTCATCCTCGAAGGTGCTAGAAACCATTCTAGAGTTTCCCAGAATCACTGTACAACACCTCGTGCACCTACCCGTGCAACCAAAATCTGTTGGAGTACCTTAGCTCTACTCCAATTGAAGGTCCTTCCTGCTACCTTATCCCACAAGCCTTAGAACCAAATTCCAACATCTGAAATTCTCTATAAGGCCCGATTCTAGCATGCATACCCTATATCAATCTTGACAAGTTATACCCAAAATATGATCATATCCTCATGCTGCAATCACACAATGCACCGCATAATTCATTTGCCCATAGTAAAATCCTCCCACCACAATAGCTGCAAAGTCACGCACCTGGTGCCCGTCGTACATCTCATAACATATACAAGCCTGTTCTAACCCTTGCAATACTGCAACGATGAAAGAGCTATGTAGTAATTCATAACCACATGCCGAATCACTAACTCTTGGAGTCTCTCCACTCGATAAGAATTATTGCCTCATTCTTAACTGATTAGTGACATTTTCCTTCCAATATACATTATATAAATCCGATTGCACTAGTTTCAGGGCCAACAACCTCGTCTCGCCCAGTACAAGTTGCTCGACCGACAGACATGCCAAAACTCGAATATGACCAATAAGGAAAATGAAATCGGGTAAAGAACTATTCAGCCCGCATAACATACAAAACAACCAGACAAATGCATCCATTACCCCCCCCCCCCCTCGTAAAGCAAAAGAAATGAAAGTAGGGAGCATTTAAAAATTAGGTAATCCAAGAGGAGGTACAAAAACTTCTGAAAATTTGCTCAATTCGAGAGGTAAAGTGCCCTAACTAGTTAGATAATACCGTTGTAGTCCTAAAGAAGAATGGGAAATGGCATGTGTGTGTGCACTACACCGTTTTAAATAAAGCATGTCCTAAAGATTCATTTCCTTCACCGCATATAGATCAACTAATTGATTCTACCGCAGATGAGCTTTTGAGTTTTTTAGATGCGTATTCTGGATATAACCAAATAAAAATGGATCCTATAGATGAGGAACGAACTTCTTTTATTATAGACATGGGAACTTATTATTATAAGGTTATGCCATTTTGTTTGAAGAATGCTGGAGTTATGTACCAAATATTGGTGACTAAAATGTTTCAAGAATACTTGGAAAAAACTAAGGAAATCTACATCAATGATGTGCTGGTAAAATCAACATGAGCGGGAGACTATTTCCAGCATTTAAGTAAAACCTTTGAGATACTCCGCAAATAGAACATGAAGTTGAACCCGGAGAAATGCTCCTTTGGAGTGGCTTCAGGTACAATTTTAGGTTTTCTTATTTCTAATAGATGAATTGAAGTGAATCCCGCTCAAATCAAGGCAATCGAAGAAATACCCAATGTGCTTACAAGAAACAATAAAGTACATGGAAAGGTTTCTTGTCTACTTAGCAGTATTAGAGATAGATGTAAGCGCGGCACTGGTGCAAGAAGATAAATGGAAGTAATCTCCAATTTATTATATTAGTAAATCTTTGCTGGATGCTGAAACATGGTATCCTTATTTAGAAAATCTGGCACTAGCATTGATACTGTCATCAAGAAAATTACGACCTTATTTTCAATATCATCCCATTTCTGTTGTAACTGCTTTTCCATTAAGGAATATTTTACATAAACACGAGTTATCAGGAATATTAGCTAAATGGATAATAGAACTTAGTTAATATGATATTATTTATCTGCCTAGAGCTGCCATAAAGTCGCAGGTACTAGCAGACTTCGTAGCAGATTTCAGTCTGACCCTACTTCCTTGTAACGACCCGGCCGATCATTTTGTGTATTTAAACTTATTACCCTATTTATCTTTTCTTCTATGTTTATTTTTGGCCATGTGACTTTCCGGGGTGGTTGGATTTGTTTCGGGGAGGTTTCAGAGTGAATTGGGACACTTAGTCCCAAGGTTGGAAGCTTAAGTTGAAAGAGTTGATCAGAATTTGACTTTTGTGTAGACGACTCCAGAATGGGGTTTTGATGGTTCCAATTGCTTCGTATGGTAATTTTGGACTTAGGAGTATGTCTGGATATTGATTTGGAGGTTCATAGGTCATTTTGGCTTGAATTGGCAAAAGTTGGAAAGTTAAAGGTTTGGAAGGTTGAGAGGTTTGACCGAGAGTTGACTTTTTTGATATCGGGTTTGGATTTTGGGTCCGAGCGATGGGATAGGTCTGTTGTAATCATTTGGGACTTGCATTAAAATTTTGAGGCCATTCGGAGTTGATTTGATATGGTTCGGCATTGGTTTTAGAAGTTGGAAGTTCATTAGTTTATTAGACTTGAATTGGTATGTGATTCATGATTTTGATGTTGTTGTATGTGATTTGAGGCATAGAGTAAGTTCGTATCATATTTTAGGACTTGTTAGTATGTTTAGATGGGGTCCCAAGGGCCCCGGGGGTGTTTCAAATGGTTGTCGGATTCATTTTTGACTTTAAAGAACTGCTGACTCTGTGCTTTTGGTTTCCTCTTTCACGATCGCAAAGTAAGGGACACGATAGCGTAGAGTTGATGCTGGCAGGTGGTCTTTTGTTCTTCGCATTCACGAAGAGTTGGACGCATTCACGAAGCTTTGTGGTGTTTGTTCAGCACGAACGCGAGCGTTGAGACACGTTCGCGTAGAAGGAAGGGAGGGCCTGAGGAAGTCAGGCATTTGTTGTTCGCGGTCGCGAGATCTGGAACGCGATCGCGTAGCTCTCGGGTGTTGACAATCGCGTTAGCATAAGAGGAATTGGCAGCTGGTGAGACTTGGTCTTCACGAACGCGAGGCAATTTTCGTGTTCGCGAAGGGAAATGGCTGGGCAGACTATTTTAAATCCCATTTCTAGGGTTAGAGTTATTATATAATATTTTGAGTTGTAGAGCTCGGCGTTGGGCAATTCTGGATGGAATATTCACGATCTGGATCGGGGTAAGTATTTTTGACTCGGATTTGTTTATTATTCATGATTCCATCTTAGTTTTTATCATTTATTTGGTGAATTATAGTGAAGAAATTTGGGGTTTTAGTAAAAACTTCCTATAGTGAAAATTGAGAATTTGAAGGCCGAATCGAGGTCGGAATTGGATGAAATTGGTATGGTTGAACTTGTAATTGAATAGGTGTTCGGCATTTGTGAATTTTATCGGGTTTCAGAGTGCGGGCCTGGGGTTGACTTTTTGATTTTGATAAAGATCGAAGCATTATTGTTTGAAGTTGTTTCCTATGGTGTTATTTGATGTTATTAAGTTGTTTGTGACTAGATTCAAGTCGTTCGGAGGTCGATACGCTTGGCAAGGGCTTTTTGGAGTATTAATTTGTATATTTTGAGGTAAGTAATATTTCTAAACTTGGAATTGAGGGTAATTATCCCTGAAAAATATGTTATTTGTGTTGTGTTGGAGTGACGCACATGCAAGTGACGACAGTGTAGGCGTGCACCGTGGTAATCATGATCTGGGTTGATTTTTGTAATGTGCTTCTATCAAGTCTTGTTTTATCCCTGTAATTCTTACTTATTAGAGTAATTGAGTTGTGATTCATGTTAGAAATCATATTTAGGCTATGTACTTATTCGGTTAGGACCTAATGAGGCTATTTTTGTTGTTTCAACAACAACATACCTAGTATTATCCCACATCGTGGGGTCTAGGGAGGGTAGTGTGTATGCAGACCTTACTCCTACCTTGTTGTTTCGGGTTATGTAATTTAACTGTATTTTTTTACACTCGGTCATGATTCTTCATTTATCATGTCAAATCTCAGTCTCTGTTCATCGTTCAATGTTGCATCACATATTATCATTGTTGTTGCATATATGGAGTTGTTGGGCTGAGTGGTATGAGATTGTGAGCCCTTGAGACTTGAGAGATTGATGACTGAGGGGGGCCTGAGAGCCGTGTTGTGAGTGTTATCGTGGATCGAGCAACACGCCACAGCAGGCCATATTGGCTTTACTACTATTATTATTATTATTATTATTATTATTATTATTATTATTATTATTATTATTATTATTATTATTATTATTATTATTATTATTATTATTATTATTATTATTATTATTATTATTATTATTATTATTATTATTATTATTATTATTATTATTATTATTATTATTATTATTATTATTATTATTATTATTATTATTATTATTATTATTATTATTATTATTATTATTATTATTATTATTATTATTATTATTATTATTATTATTATTATTATTATTATTATTATTATTATTATTATTATTATTATTATTATTATTATTATTATTATTATTATTATTATTATTATTATTATTATTATTATTATTATTATTATTATTATTATTATTATTATTATTATTATTATTATTATTATTATTATTATTATTATTATTATTATTATTATTATTATTATTATTATTATTATTATTATTATTATTATTATTATTATTATTATTATTATTATTATTATTATTATTATTATTATTATTATTATTATTATTATTATTATTATTATTATTATTATTATTATTATTATTATTATTATTATTATTATTATTATTATTATTATTATTATTATTATTATTATTATTATTATTATTATTATTATTATTATTATTATTATTATTATTATTATTATTATTATTATTATTATTATTATTATTATTATTATTATTATTATTATTATTATTATTATTATTATTATTATTATTATTATTATTATTATTATTATTATTATTATTATTATTATTATTATTATTATTATTATTATTATTATTATTATTATTATTATTATTATTATTATTATTATTATTATTATTATTATTATTATTATTATTATTATTATTATTATTATTATTATTATTATTATTATTATTATTATTATTATTATTATTATTATTATTATTATTATTATTATTATGATTATTATTATGATTATTATTATTATTATTATTATTATTATTATTATGATTATTATTATTATTATTATGATTATTATTATTATTATATTTATTATTATTATTATTATATTTATTATTATTATTATTATTATATTTATTATTATTATTATATTATTATTATATTATTATTATTATATTATTATTATTATTATTATTATTATTATGTGGATCGGGTTTCACGCCGCAATATGCCTTATTGGCTTTGATTAGCGCTTGGGCAGGATCCGCCCCTCCGGAGTCTGACATACCAGCAGTGAGCACATGCACATTGATATATACACGTTCTTTGGTGAGGGCCATTGATGCCAGGAACCCGTACAATGCTGAGTGATTGTGTGTGATTAGTGAGCATTTGAGACAGACCGATTGAGTATTCTGAGAGTGAGAGTATATGGAGATATCGCGGTGAAATCATTCATTTGACATGTAGGCATAGAGATGTACCATTTCTCATGCTAGCTGTAATTGACATGTTCCTATTAGAGTTGGGCTTTAATTGTTGAACCTGAAAGCATGTCTAAATTTCTGTAACATGAACGAGTCGATTATGATAATTCCTTTGAGCTGTTTTTTGTTATTGTCATCATTATATCTCTGTTGTCATTATATTGGATCATGATTGTCCTCTTCTGAGCTCGTCACTGCTTTTAGCCCAAGATTAGTTCTGTTACTTACATGGGGTTGGTTGTACTCATACTACACTCCGCACTTCATGTGCAGATCCAGGTGCATCTCAACGCGGTGATTGCTAGATTCGAGTTGGTACCAGTGTTCGAAGACTTTAAGGTAGCTGTTATGATGTCCGCAGACCTTGACTCTCTTTCCTCTATTTTCCTATTATTGTTCTACTGTTCAGACAGTTGTATTACATATTTAATATATATATTGATACTCAGTAGTGCTCATGTACTCGTTGACACTAGATTTTGGGGGTTGTTGTAGTAGTTTATTGTTGTTTTTATCAGAGAATTATGATATTTCCGTTGTTAAGTATATTAAACCATGTTTATTCATATATTTAGTTGTTATATTATTGTTGCCTGGCAAGTAGTGTTAGGCTTCGTCGTGGCTCCAGTTGGAGTTAGGTTGTGATATTCCTGTAAAGGAAAAGGAGGTTCGAGTATTTACCGGATCTAATCTGGGGACTTGGACCTTCTATACTGATGGTTCCTCAAACATAAAAGGAGCAGGTTTATGTATTGTTTTAATTTCACCTTCAAGAAAAATTATAAGGCAAGCAATAAAGTGCTATCCAATTACTAATAATGAAGTAGAGTATGGGGCAGTAATTGCAGGTTTGGAACTTGCAAGAGTACTTGGTATTGAACAAATTGAAATCAAAAGTGACTCACAGCTTGTGGTAAATCAAATGCAAGGGAATTACGTGGCTAGAGAAACATGAATGCAACAATATTTGGAAAAGGTGCGAGAACTAGTGCCACAGCTCTAAGCATGGAAAGCAGTCAAAATACCCAGGGAAAACAACACAGAGGCTGATGCATTAGCAAATCTAGGGTCCGTGGCTGATGTGTCAAATGAAAATAATGCAATTGTAGTGCACTTGTTTCATTCAGCCCTAGATCAATCCAAGAATGAGGTAAATTTCAATAATTTGACTTGGGATTGGAGAAATAAATTCGTGAATTAATCACAGTATGGAATTTTACATGAGGATAAGAAGAAATCCCATTTGTTGCGAATGAAAGCTGCTCAATATTACTTAATAGAAGGCAATTTGTATCACAAAATATTTGGGGAACCCTTAGCGCGGTGCCTTGGTACATCGCAAAAGGAATATGTGATGCGAGACGTACATAAAGGACATTGTGGAAATCACGCTGGAGGAAGGTCGTTGGTAAAAACACTAATAAGAGTAGGATATTATTTGCCAAAAATGGAAGACGAAGCGAAAACTTTTGTAAGAAAAGTGCGATAAATGTCAACGATATGCATCAACCGGCAGATTTTCTTCATTTAATCATATCACTGTGGTCGTATATGAAGTGGGAAATGGATATCGTAGGTCCTTTACCTCAAGCACCAGGAAAGGTACGCTTTCTATTAGTTCTAACCGATTATTTTTTTAAGTGGGTGGAAGCAGGTGCCTTTAAACAGGTACGAGAAAAGGAAGTGATAAACTTCTTTTGGAGGAATATAATATGTCGATTCGGATTCCCAAGGGGAATCGTCTGCGATAATGGGCCGCAATTCATGGGTGCAAAGGTTACTGATTTTTTCATAAGTTGAAAAATTAAATGCATTATTTCAACACCATATTATCCCGTAGCTAGTGGACAGGCAGAGTCGACAAATAAAATCATTGTCAATAGTATAAAGAAACAGTTAGAAGAATTAAAAGGCAGGTGGCCTGAAGTGCTACCTGGAGTACTATGGACTTACGTGACAATGACGAAAATAAGCACGGAAGAAACTCCATTTTCACTTGTTAATGGTACTGAGGCATTAATTCCACTGGAAATATTAGAGCCAAGCACAAGGTTTGTGCATACAAATGAAGTATCAAATAAAGAAGAACTTCGTACAAATTTAGATCTGACAGAGGAGAGAAGGGAAACAGCTTTGATACGAATGGCAGCACAGAAGCAAAGAATTGAGCGCTATTACAACAGAAAGGCAAACCTTCGGTATTTCAATATTGGAGACTTTGTCCTTAAGAAAGTGTTTCGATCACCACATGCAACAAATGCTGGGAAATTGAGTCTAAATCGAGAAGGCCCGTATCGAGTTAAAGGCGTTACAGAAAAAGGAACGTATGAATTCGAGACCATGGACGGGGAAATACTACCTTCAAATTGGAATGCGGTTCACTTAAAGAAGTACTACTTTTGAGCAAGTATCTGCGATCGGGTATCTTAAGAGTTCATTTTTTATTTTGTTCATTATAATTTTACTAACCATTTTAGATGATAGGCAAAAAGGTAGCACGTACTAGATGATGACATTAGATCCACATGTGGAATACTTAATTATTTCCGATCTAGTTTACAATAATATTGATGGACAGGGTTAAATAGTCATCATCTGAAAAGTTACCTTTGTGTTTCGTATGTATTTCATTTTTCAGGAAAAAGGGTAAAGAGAGGAATTGATCCAGTGTTCAAATTTTCATGCTTCAAAGCTTAAACACTAGGGGGGGACTATGCATATGGAGAAAGTACACAAAGAAGTAAGGCGTACACAACAAAAGCAAAGCTTTCAATAGCCAAAGAGAAAACCTTACGGAAAATTACGAATATTCAAGCTAACATATGGATTGGGACGTATGGAACTGAAGGTTCATCAGAAAACTCCCAAGAGCCATTAGGTTAAGGCCATAAATGTAGATACGGGAAAGTCAAACTCGTGCTTGTAAACCTGCTATAAAGAAAGCAGCTATAAAAATGATGTACATGTATTTATTTGTTTTGAAAGTTCAAATATAACTTCTTCAAATTACTTCATGTTTCATATCTTTACACCAATATGAAGATGAGACGTCATATTCATCAGTGTTGTTAATATAAAAGGGCACTCTTTTATAAATAAGACCGTGTGTATTTAACCACAGCATATTAAACCATTTATCTACTTATATAATGCAAGAAAAAAGCTCGAAAATTAAAGAGCAGAAGTATACATAAGATATGCAACAAAGTTATATTGATGTTGATATTTTAAAAAAAAAAAAGAGGAAAATTTTCCTAAGGACAACTTCAAAAGTATCCCATAAAACATCAAGAAAAAACATCCAAAATGATAATCACTAAAAGTAAAGAAGCTAAGGATCATCATCAGAAGGGGCAGAAGAATCAACTTGAGGAGAAGACGAAGGATGGCCATCAACTTGGTCTGCTTCGGAACCGTCTTTACTCAAATCATCCTCGTAACTTTGATCCTCGGGTGTTGGAAAACTTTGACATTGCTGAGTACTTTCAATTGTTTCCTTAGCTTTGGCAATCTCAGCCTCGAGGTCAAAACCTTCCTGGTTAGCCTCGATCAAAGTTTATATATGTGTGTTCAAGAAATCCCAACTAACATTAAGTATTAGTTTATCTTCAAAAGCCTCATATTCTTTTCCAGTTGCTCCACTTCAGCCTTCAAGTTTTCTTTATCAACCTCAAAAGCTTCATAAGACAGCTTCAAAGGTTAAACGGTAGCCTTGAGGAACTTAACTGTTTTAGAAGAAGCACGGAGATCCTCTTGAGACTGAGTCAAGGTTTGAACTAGATCACCTTGCGTACACTTATTTTTTATTTAAAATCTCTTCCAAACTCCAAACTCCTAATCTCTTGCAAACTCCTATCCTTATCCTTTTCAACCTGGTTGGTAGAAGCTTTCAAAATCACCAGTTCAGCAGTAGTAATCTTGAGTTGTTGCTCCAAAATTCTTTCTCCTCGCCAAGAATATCTTTCTCAAGCTGAAGGCTTTCAAATTGCTCCTTGCAGTTGTCAGATTCTGTACGCAACTCAACAACATGCTGCTCAGTCTAAGCTATCCTCCTCATCAGCTCCACACCTGTTAAATTAATCTAGAAAAAAGGCAAGGTGGAAGAGTTACAAACTTAAAATAAAAGTGAAAGAGATAACAAAAGAAGAATATATCTTATGAGATGAATGAATGACATCATTCATTAGAATTGAGGTATGAGACTCTAGCTTCTCTCTTTAAAGAGGGCTGATCAACGGTTTCAACCAAACCACAGCTCGGTTAGAGTTATTCAATAAATTGGTGCCTTCGGGGAAATCAATCAAAACTTGCTTCATGCCTCTTCCACTGGAAGGGCCGGTCTCTCCATGGGGAACGGGAATAGGAGTTGCAGTAGGTGTGGAAGTAGAAGTAACAGAAGGGGTAACAGTAGGGGTCATAGGTAGAGTTGCAAGGGGTGGCTCTTCCAAAATAAAGCCGAAAGTATCTTCTTCACCCTCGAGTCCTTGGGCAAAGAGCCTTTCAGTATGACTTGGGGGGGGGGGGTTCAAAGTAGGACCAGCATCCTCTTCATCCTCACAGATGTCCAAAGGAATATTCTTAGGCTCATCAACTAGCTGGAAAGGCACGAAATCTAAAGGTTGATTCCGGGAAATGGTGGGTTCACCATGTAGAACAACGCGGCTCCTGACCCATGGCTTCTTTACTAAAGAGCCCTCCTCTTCTTCTTTGTCGTTAGAGATGCGGGTTTCTTTATTTTTCCTCTTTGAGGAAGACACGCTTAAAATCTATTCTTGGGCAGTGCTAATGGTGAGTCTAGCTGCAGGAACAGAGGTGGGACGTACGCCATGAACAACGAATTCTCAGAACAATGAAGGATGTTAGAGAAAGGAAAGTAAAAAAAAAAAGAATTCACGGTAAAATAGAAGTGATATACCATGAGTTTTCACATTTCACCCAAACCTTTGGGAGAGAAACTTCCAAGATCTTTGATCTATAGGTGCGGCAGATAACTCTTTTTCTACTCAATCACAAAAGTCGGGAAGTTCACCAAAAACTTCCATGATTGCTGAAGAATAGAAAAATATGAATTAGGAAATCAAGATTATAAAGAAAAGAAAGATACATCAAAAAGAGAGAGGAAAATACTCACCTGCAAAGTTCCACTTCTCATGAAAAGGCATATTTTCATAACCCACTAAGTCACAAGTGGGAACAACCACGAATCGAGCGTACTAGCCCCGGTCACGGTCATCTTCGGGAATAACCAAAACTCTTTTTATTCTTGCTACAAGAGAGAAAATACCTTCGTGGAAAATCTTCAGGGAGTACAGGTGGAGGAGGTGTCGAAAAGTGAAAGCGGCTGAGCCTAAGCCTGACAAATAGCGAAGGCAAGCCACCGCCCTTCACACTATCGGGCCTATTTGACCAAGGCACACATTGAAATAACGGAAAAACTCGATGATCACTGGGTCAATAGGGGTATTGAATACTAAAGTAAAAGAGTAGGTGTACACAAACGAATAAGCCTCGCAATGAGAGGTTATTCGATCATCGTTACTAGGAGGGTGAGCTTCTAGGAAGGAGTGGTGTTACGACTTGATATGGAACCAAGACTACAAAGTGTACTGCCTCCTCTACTCCTAATTGGGGCTGAAGAAGGAGGAAGTTCGTCTACAATGATAATTTTTCGAGGGTCCGATGATGTAGAAGGGTTTGAAGAATGGGAAGCCATTTTTCGATAATAGTAGAAGCACGAAGGAAGAAGAGAAATTGCAGAAGAAGCTCGTAAAGGAATGCAAGAAGGAAGAAGACGTTCTCGGATGGTATGTGATGTGATATTTATAAGGGAGAAATGTCATTATGAATCGTCATCATGGAACCGTCACTTTGAACTGACGCAACCGCAGAAAACCATAAAAAGATGTTATAAACTGCATAACCAATTATAGCAAGATACATGTCTCAAGCATTAAATGGACAAGACGTATGTCTCTTCGCTTCTGAAGAAAACATAATGATATTGGGAAGAGGCGGCAAGACATTCCTGCCATAAATAAAATTACCACTTCCCGAATATTCAGTTGAGAATATTCAGAAAGTGGGGGGACTATTTGTATTGGTGAAAAAATAGATATGACACGTGGATTAATGATGTGTTGATAGGTGGTATTCGAATAAGATCATTAAAAGAAGAATGATAAGGCACGGTTAAAACACTAACATGATTGCTTACAAAAGATACCGTATATGACAACTGGAAAGAAGAGATAGGCACGAGATGCATGAAAACTACAAAAGAGGAAGATTCATCGATAGCTACGAATATGTAGAGGGAATCGGCATAATCCCTGATTATACGCGATTATCTATTATTGCTATAACCATTACAAATAATTTGAGTAACGGGCAATTATGTAGTTAATGTTAGTAATGGGCAAGAATTAAGTGGAAAAAACAGTTACATATTGTAGCCTTATATAAACTCTCCTTACCATACTTTGTACGATTATCAAAGAATTGACAAATATATGCAATCAACGTTTTACTTTTACATCTCTGCATGATTGAAGATTCTTACTCATAATTCTTGGAAGAAAGCTACAATAATCTTTCCTTCGTTTGTTGAATATTTAATTTATATTACCTTTTTGTTCTTTTCTATTTGGAAAATTGAAGTAAACTTGGTTATTAAAAATCTGATTTATTTCAATACTTATTTTGACCATAAAAATTATTTTTTGGTTAAACAATAGCTAGTTTCTCCTTGCGAAGCGAAACTCTTTCAACCATGACTTAAACAACGGGTCGCTAGGAATTCTAACAAAGCAAATGAATCTTTTGATTTCCACAATTTAATTGCCCTCCTAGGATGCAGAGAATTTCTCTTAACCCTATACGCTCTTAAATGTACACTTCTATGGAGAAGAAAACCCCAATATTTGTCACGATCCAAAAATCACTAGTCGTGATGGCACCTAACTCGACCCGCTAGGTAAGCCAACTGACAGAAATTACAATACAAATGAAATTATAGGAAAAATAGTGAAGAATTATCTCGACATTTACAAATTAACCTAAGAACTGGTAGTACAAATCATGAGCTTCTAAGACTTGGAATTTACAAAGCTGATACAAATAATTACACGATCTGTTTGAAAGTTACATAAACAGATTAACAAAATCTAAAGCTACCAAGGACAAGTGGCAGCTATATCCGGAATGCATGAACATCTTCAGGGTCAGCTCCCGACATCACCAGCAGCTCCGCTCCAAAACTCTGTACGCAAGGTGCAGAAGTGTAGTATGAGTACAACCGACCCCATGTACCCAGTAAGTATTTTGTCTAACCTCGTCGAAGTAGCGACGAGGCTTTTTAATAAAAAGATGCTCACTAATAAAAATATGTACCGAAATCAAGCAATAGAACTATACTACAGTATAACAGGATAGAGTACACGAAACGAATGTACAAAACAATAACAGAGTACTAGAAGAGAACACAATTCAATAGTTTCCAATATCTCAACCAATCTGTTCCTTAGAGAGAAACCAATAAACCACAATATTCACCCCATAACTTTCATAACGCGAGGAATATCCTCTGATATCAAGTCAATTGCACGGCAACACCCTTCGTGCATTTATCTCATCCTCACTAAATATGCATACAACAGTACCAACCGGATAGCAGAAATGCCGATAACAGTAATGACAAAGTAGGAAATATGCAAGTAGCAATAATGAACGAGATTGTACATAAGGCATCAGTAACAGACTATGCGAAAAACATAGAGGTGATGACAACAATCAGGAAAAGGAATGTAACTTCAACTAACTAGCATGGTGAAGGCATAAATACAAATATAACGAATAAGAGGAGAACACTTGATCTTTATGCGTTAACAAGTAGAAGCACGAATGACTAACATGGTAGAAGGCATGTACTAAGTGCAACTAAAATAGATACGACAAAGATATAATTATGATAGCAGGAAGTAGGCATGGTATTTGCAAGTTTAGCAAGTAGAAGGCATGATTGACACAATAACAAATAAGATAAAGAACAAGAATAGGGCATTAACGACAAGTCACATAAGAACCATAAATACAACAATAACAGCTCAATGTAGCAGCATGAGCGTATACACAAAGAAAATATATCACAACATAATGCGTGTCCATCATCCTCACCTGCACGGAAACATCCATCGTGCCATGAACTCGTGATAATTTAAATCATGATAATATAAATGAAATGGCACGGCATCACCCTTCGTGCTTTACACTCACATAACATGGCACGTCATCACCCTTCGTGCTTTTAGTCATAAATGATATGGCACGGCATCATCCTTCGTATTTTTACTCTCAATAATATGGCACGACATCATCCTTCGTGCTTTTACTCTCAATAATATGGCACGACATCATCCTTCGTGCTTTTACTCTCAATAATATGGCACGACATCACCCTTCATGCTTTTACTTTCAATTATGTGGCACGGCATCACCCTTCGTGCTTTACACTCTCCCTCACATGATAATGTATAAACAAAGGCACGGCATCACCCTTTGTACTTTACACTCTTCCTTACCAAGTATATGTATATCAATGACAAACAAGGCAGGAAGCATAAATAACGTCAAGGATAGTGTTTAAACGAATATTCCAAATGAATCCCAATCACAACTTTCCAAGCCAACAATAGTTCAATAAACCCGCAAAAAACTTATTACTCAATTATTCCAACAAATCTCACAAATGATCTACAACACAAGTATAGAATCTAGTATCTCAAGAATCTCGGTCGTAGCAATGTATTAATGATTATGCATATTGATGACCGAATTAAACACTCCAATGTATTCTCAAAATTCCATCAAATTTGACCAAGTTATAACAAGCTAAGTCATAGTTCTAACATTTAATACTATGTTCTTAGTATCTAGGAGTAAAGTAAGGCATGAGGCAAGAAGGTCACATGATTCTACAAGACATAATTTATAACATAATTTATCCCCGAGCATGGTTAACCCTGGCACATGCATATATGTTCGTCACCTCATATATGTATCACCCCTGCATGTAGAAAACAATATCAAATACCAGAAAAATTTCCCTCAACAAAGTTCGGCAAGACACTTACCTCAATTCGGCTAACTCAATACTCAATATAGCTTTTCCTTTACAAATTCACCTCCGCTCGGCTCAATCTAGCCAAAGACGACTTAAATACATCACACAATGCAAGGAAAAACAATTTCAATTAATAAAGCTGTGATTTTTATACAATTTCTAAAATATCAACAAAAATCAACCCCCGGACCCGCCCGGTCAAAACTCGAGTCCAAGGGTAGGTCTTGACTACCCATAGCCTCGCGAGTCCAAATACGTATTTTGTTTTCAAATCCGAGTCCTATTCGACTCTCAAATGCTAAATTTTTATTTTTCAAAGTTTTGATAAATCCCCATATTTTTCCCTAAATTCTCATGAATTTGATGTTACATTTTATGTAAAATCATGAAATGTAGTTGAGAATTGATTAGAGTTACTTACCCAATGATTTGCTAGGGTTCAAAATATAAAAAAATGAAGCTAAGTCTCAGAATTCTCAGCTATATGCAGGCTGCAGATGTTGCATTTGCGACACGGGGCTCGCAAATGCGAACATCGCAAATATGAACAACTAATCGCAAAATTGAAGTTTTGAAAATCTCTGCTGCCTTCGCAAATGCGACCAAAAATGTCGCAAATGCGAACACTGGTCCTTCGCAAAAGCAACCAGTTGGTCTCAAAAGCGAACTAACCACGCCCAAGCCATTATAGCAAATGGGATACTGAATCCGCAAATGCGAACTCAAAAGGCTTCGCAAAAGCAAAACATTCTTCGCAAATGCGAGTCCTTTCCCCAGCAACCCAGCTTCGCAAATGCGAGGCAGCTTCGCAATTGCGATAGTTACATTTGCGACAAAAACATCGCAAATGCGATGACACCAGTACCAACACTCAAAATCATGAAAAACCATTTCGGATCTAATCTGAAACTCACCCGAGCCCTCGGGACTCTAAATCAAATATGCACACAAGTCTAAAAGCATTATACGAACTTGCTCGCATGACCAAATCGCCAAGATATCACCTAAAACTACGAATTGGGCACCAAATCAAAAGAAATTTTCAAGAAAACTTTAAAACTTCTATTTCAACAACCGGACGACCGAATCGCGTCCAACCAACTCTGTTTCTGACCAAATTTGACGGACAAGTCATAAATATAGAAATGAACCTATACCGGGTTCCAGAACCAAAATACAGACCCGGTATCAACAATTTCAAACATCGATCAAACCTTTAGATTCATTAAGCCTTTAAACTTTCAAATTTCAACAAAATGCGATAACTCGAGCTAGGGACTTTCAAATTCGATTCCGGGTATACGCCCAAGTCCCAAATCAGGATACGGACCCTTCGGGACCGTCAAAATACGGATCCGAGTCTGTTTTCTCAAAACATTGACCAAAGTCAACTCAAATAGGTTTTAAGCCAAATATTTCATATTTTCAGTTTGTAACATAAAAGCTTTCGGGAAAAACATCCAGACTGTGCACGCAAATCAAGGAGGGCTAAAATGAGGTATTTGAGTCTTCGAAACACAGAATTAGGTTCTAAAACATAAGATGACCTATCGTTTCATCACATAATACATCATGCGGGGATACTCGTGCCCTCAAACTACCGATAGTTCAAGTTTCCAAGCCAACAATAGTTCAAGTTAAACACACCAATGTATTCTCAAAATTCCATCAAATTTGACCAAGTTATAATAAGCTAAGTCTTAGTTCTAACATTTAATACTATGTTCTTAGTATCTAGGAGTTAAGTAAGGCATGAGGCAAGAAGGTCACGTGATTTTACAAGACACAATTTATAACATAATTTACCCCCGATCATGGTTAACCCTGACACATGCATATATGCTTGTCACCTCATATATGTATCACCCCCGCATGTAGCAAACAATGTTAAATAGTATTAAAAATTCCCTTAACAAAGTTAGGCAAGACACTTACCTCAATTCGGCTAACTCAATACTCAATTTAGCTTTTCCTTTATAAACTCACCTCCGCTCGTCTCAATCTAGCCAAAGACGACTTAAATACATCACATAATGCAAGGGAAAACAATTTCAATTAATAAAGCTGTGATGTTTTTACAATTTCTGAAAAGTCAACAAAAATCAACCCTCGGGCCCGCCCAGTCAAAACCCGGGTCCAAGGGTAGGTCTTTACTATCCATAGCCTCACGAGTCCAAATACAGATTTTGTTTCCAAATACGAGTCCTATTCAACTCTCAAATCCTAAATTTTAATTTTTCAAAGTTTTGACAAAATCCCCATATTTTTCCCTAGATTCTCACGAATTTGATGTTAAATCTTATGTAAAATGATGAAATATAGTTGAGAATTGATTAGAGTTACTTACCCAATGATTTGGTATGAGAGTCCCTTCACAACATCGCCTCCCATCGAAGCTAGGGTTCAAAATATAACAAAATGAAGCTAAGTCTCGAAATTCTGAGCTATATGCAGGCTGCAGATGTCGCATTTGCGACATGGGGTTCACAAATACGAACAACTAATCGCAAAATCGAAGTTTTAAAATTCTCTGTTCCCTTCGCAAATGCGACCAAAAAGGTTGCAAATGTGAACACCGGTCCTTCGCAAAAGCAGTCAGTTGGTCGCAAAAGCGAACTAACCCCGCCGAGGCCTGTATCGCAAACGCGATACTGAGTCCGCAAATGCGAACTCAACAGGCTTTGCAAAAGAGGAAAATTCTTCACAAATGGGAGTCCTTTCCCCAGCAGCCCAGCTTTGCAAATGCGAGGTTGCTTCGCAATTGTGATAGTCGCATTTGCGACAAAAATATCGCAAATACGATAACACCAGTACCAGCACTCAAAATCATGAAAAAACATTTCGGATCCAATCCGAAACTCACCCGAGCACTCGGGGCTGTGAAACAAATATGCACACAAGTCTAAAAATATTATACGAACTTCCTCGTGCGACCAAATCGCCATATAACACCTAAAACTACGAATTGAGCACCAAATCAAAAGAAATTTTCAAGGAAACTTTAAAACTTCTATTTTAACAACCGGACGTCCGAATCACGTCAAACCAACTCTGTTTCTCACCAAATTTGATAGACAAGTCTTAAATATAGAAATGAACCTATACCTGGTTTCGGGACCAAAATACGGACCCAGTATCAATAATTTCAAACATCGACCAAACCTTTAGATGCATTAAGCCTTTAAACTTTCAAATTTCAACAAAATGTGATAACTCGAGCTAGGGACTTCCAAATTCGATTCCGGGCATACGCCCAAGTCCCAAATCACGATACGGACCCATCGGGACCGTCAAAATACGGATCCGAGTCTGTTTGCTCAAAACATTGACCAAAGTCAAAATAAATGGGTTTTAAGCCAAAGATTTTATATTTTCAGTTTGTAACATAAAAGCTTTCGGGAAAAATACCTGAAGTGTGCACACAAATCGAGGAGGGCTAAAATAAGGTATTTGAGGCTTCAAAATACAAAATTAGGTTCTAAAACATAAGGTAACCTATCGGTTCATCACATAATACATCATGCGGGGATACGCGTTCCCTCAAACTGCCGAGAAAAGTGCAAGTGCTCAAAACGATCAGTCGGGTCGTTACAATATTCTAATATTTGTATTTGTAGTTAGTATCTGAGAGTTCTATGGTTGGTTTATTAATTCATTTATAAGATAATTAGCATCCTGTATGTATTGATCCATCCAATAACATTATTTTATTAATTACAAACAGCAACTATTTATTGAAACATTGACGTTCTTTGAGCTAAAACTATTAGTTAATTAATTCCTACAAAACCCAAAATTTTATGCTTGAGCAATTGATCAGAAAAAATTGGAGGTTACCAAAATAGTGTCAAGGACATTGCAAACTTAAGATAAATAAATAAATTTGTCCTATTGTTTACCTTTAAAATGAGTAACAATTAAATTTGTACGTGGTTTAAAGGATACGTGATTAATTCAATACGAATAATTAAGAATAACATATAGATGAATTAAAAATAAAATAAACGTTCAAACCAATTGCAATATGATGGCCAAGCCTGATCTTAGATTGAATAATGTAATTCATTCTCGATCGGACCCTCGATGCAAGATCGGTCGTGAGTAAAGAAAGGAACGAACAAGTAATGCCTTGAACAGTAGCTAGAAGACAAAAGATAAATTTTCTTATTGCTTTGAATTGTGTGTTACAATATGTCAGACTGGAGAAAAATTTTCCCTTTATATAGTAGGTGAATTTCAGTCCTAGTATATGTCTAAAAGAGGTAAAAAACTTCTTTTTTTGGCAATTGTTGATCTGTAATCGAAACTGAACGAGATTCACGCCATAATATCTGGTTGAGGGCGAGTATTACGGACCCCTATCTATCATGCATAATCGTCCTCCGTGTTTCCTTAGGTCTAGAAGTTATACTCGATCTGGGGTGTGTCGTTTTACTAAGTCCGGTGTCAGATATATCATTCATTCTTTCTGGGTATCCATATGAAGGATATCTGGCCTCTATTATAATCTCGCAGATTCGTGCTCCCCCTTCGTTCTCTTATTGGGGAATCGGGATAGACATTGTTCCTGGTTTTACCCGTACATAGATAGTACCCTCATTTTCCGGAAGGTATATTTATCAAAGTGACGGGAAGCGATAAATAAACCCGGGTTCCTTCCTTCGTATGTTACAACCCAGTTGACGGGTCAACGAAATGTCCTATCAGTCGCATCATTCTGAATTTGAACACGTGTCAGTCGTCGGTTGACTATCCTCGAATGTGAAGCGTCATGCATTGATTGTCCTTCCACTATAAAAACTCCGACCCCTTTTTTGCTTCTCCACTTTCAGATTCCAGAGCTATTTGACTTACCCTCGAATTCTCCACTTACCTTTAATCTCTTCAAATCTTCATACATTGCACCTTAGATCTTTATATCTTCATCCTCAAATCTTCACACTTTCTCTTTGAATCTTCAACCCAGACCTTCATATTTTTATCCCATCTTTAAATCTTCATATATTTTCTTCAACCCTTTATATTTACCAGAATCCGATGGAAAAAACAACTAAATTCGTGCCTCAGCAAACCAAACTTTCATCTTCCAACCCGGCCACAGGTACCGAGGTGGCCATTCCCGAAATGGCCCAGGACCCTCCCTTGAAGAGTATCCCCGAGGGCTGCTCTAATGAGAACGACTTCAACTTCGAGAAGGCCTCCAGTCAACAGGACTGATGCGAGGGAGCATGGAGGTACATATGCTCCGTTACTGAGGAGACACTCCCCATAGTTCGAGTAGACTGTAACTGGGACAACAAGGAGGTGGTCGTCCCCGGGCCCAGCAAAGATATCACCACTCACGTGGAGGGGTACCTAAGTGTTTACACTTACCCCTTCATACTCGTCCTGGTGGACCCTGTAGTCCTCGACTTTGGCAAAAGGTACGAGGTCTGCCTTGGGCAGATTCACCAATCCTTTTGTAGGATCGTAATCCTCTTCCATCAGTTCGTAAACAACACCAAAGCACCTCGGTTTACCCTCGACCATCTGCTTCATCTCTACAGTCCCCGAATCTTCCGAGGGTGGTTGATCAAGCTCGTTCCCCAAGCAAGTAAATCTCTGTTCTCGAGCATCGACGAGGAACGAGATTGAGGTTAGCAGGGGAGGTTCGTTCGGGTGTAAAACGAAGACCTCATTCCCTCTGAAATTCTACCGTTCCCCGAAAAGTGGAACGCATCCCGTAAGTCTTTTCCTTCTTGAGTTTTTGGCACTCCATTTTATTCTTTTCCTAATTTCGTACGATCAACAAAGAATTGACAAATATATTCACTCAGCATTTTACTTTTACATCTTTGCTTGATTGAAAATTCTTACTCACAATTCTTGGAAGAAATCTACAATAATCTTTCCTTCGTTTATTGAATATTTAGTTTCTATTACCTTTTTATTCTTTTCTATTTGGAAAATCGAAGTAAACTTGGTTATTACATGTTACACCCTATGTTTTCATACGTGGAAGTACGCCATAAGTAAATCGATATAAGATCTGAAATAAGATGTTACGTCCCGCATTTTCGTACGTTGAAGTTTTGTCGTAAATTAATCAACGTAAGCTCGAGAATGAGACTATTTTGAGGTTATAAGCATTATACTATTTCAAACAAGGGATAAGTAAATTCGTGAAGGTGAGAGGGTAAGCAAATCAAAGGAAATAAATTTCGTCGAAGTTTGACATTTTGGGATAAAATACGGTCCGAGCTAAAAATATCCGATATTTATAGACTAGTACCATACAAGGTACCACATGACCATGATAGTAGGGTACATAGAGTGTATTAAAAGTTAGTAGTATTTTAAGTAATGTGAGGTAATTAATTAATTATTAGGTAATGGAAAATTATTTAGTTAATTAAAATTAGTGTGTAATAAGTTTGGGATAAGACTTACCCCTCCCTAACGTGGCAAGCATTCTTTATCTACCTAATGACTAATTAAATAAGGTGGAAAGGTGTCACACTTTGACCAAGAAAAGTGACACCAAGCTTGGAATGTAGGGCCCACCTAAATATTAAAGATAATATTCATAAATAAACAATATTTTTCTAGTCTCTTAAGCACAATTTCAGCCAAGCTTTTCATTTCTTGTAA
>AWOL01S0027710.1:0-18877 GCA_000715115.1 Nicotiana otophora | reverse complement strand
ATGGCGGGGCCCTGTCCCGACCTTTATGATAATTATGTACTCTTAGAGACTTGTAGACATATGTCGTATACGTGAAAGATTGTACGGCCTTGTCGGCCTATGTTTTGAGTTTATAAATGATCATGTTGGCCTATTAGGCCCGTATGTCACGTGTATATGATGATGTAATAAGAAAGATATGTTACGTTGGAACTCGGTTGAGTAAGGTACCGGGTTCCCGTCGCGGCCCATCGGTTTGGTTCGTTACATTAAAAATCCGATTTATTTCAATACTTATTTTGACCATAAAAACTATTTTTTGGTTAAACAATAGCTAGTTTCTCCTTGCGAAGCGAAACTCATTCAACCATGACCTAAATTGTGGGTCTCTAGGAATTCTTACAAAGAGAATGAATCTTTTCCATAATTAAATTGCACTCCTAGAATGCAGAGAATATCTCTTAACCCTATACGCTCTTAAATATATACATCTATGGAGAAGAAAACCACAATATTCTAATATTTGTATTTGCAGTAAGTATCTGTGAGTTCTGTGGTTGGTTTATCAATGCACTAATAAGCTAATAAGCATCCTTTATGCATTGATCCATCGAATATCATTATTTTATAAATTACAAACAACAACTATTTATTGAAACACTGTTATTCTTTGAGTTAAACCTATTAGTTAACTAATTTTTACAAAACCCGAAATCTTATGCTTGAGCAATTGATCAGAAAAAATTGGAGGTTGCCAAAATAGTGTTAAGGACATTGCAAACTTAAGATAAATAAATAAATTTGTCCTATTATTTACCTCTAAAATGAGTAACAATTAAATTTGTACGCGGTTTAAAGGATGTGTGGTTAAGTCAATACGAATAATTAAGAATAACAGATAAATAAATTAAAGACAAAATAAACAATCAAATAAATTGTAATACGATGGCCAAGTCTGATCTTAGATTGAACAGTGAAATTCATCCTCGATCGGACCCTCGATGCAAGCTCGGTCGTGAGTAAAGAAAGGAACGAACAAGTAATGCCTTGAAAAGTAACTAGAAGACAAAAGATAAATTGTTTTATTGCTTTGAATTGCATTTTACAATGTGTCAGACTGAAGAAAAAGTTTTCCTTTATATAGTAGACGCATTTCAGTCCTAGTATAAGTCTAAAAGAGGTGAAAAAACTTCTTTTCCCGGTAATTGTTGATCCGTAATCGAAACTGAACGAGATTCACGCCATAATAATTGGTTGAGGGAGGGTATTATGGCCCGCTATCCATCGTGCATAATAGTCCACCACGTTTCCTGTGGTTTAGAAGTTATACTCGGTCCGGAGTGCATCGCTTTACCATGTCCGATGTCGGATATATCATTCATTCTTCCTGGGTCTCGATATGAAGGGTCTCTGGACTAGATTATAATCTCGCGGATTCGTGCTCCCCATTCGTTCTCTCATTGGGAATCAGGATAGATATTGCCCCTGATTTTATCCATACATAGATAGTCCCCTTGTTTTTCGGAGGGTAGATTTATCGAAGCGATGGGAAGCGATAAATGAACCCGGGTTGCTTCCTTCGTATGTTACAACCCTGTTGACGGGTCAACAAAATGTCCCATCAACCGCATCGTTCTGACATTGAACACGTGTCAGCTGTCGGTTAACTGTCCTCGAATGTGAAGCGCCACGCATTGATTGTCCTTCCTCTATAAAAACTCTGACCCGTTTTTTGCTTCTCCACTTTCCGATTCTAGAGCTCTTTGACTTACCCTCGAATTCTCCATTTACCTTTAATCTCTTCCAGTATCCATACATTGCTCCTTAGATATTTATATCTTCATCCTCAAATCTTCATACTTTCTCTTTGAATCTTCAACCCATACCTTCTTTTTTTTTTGGAAATCCACTAGGCAAGGTGCCTAGGGCTAGTTTTTATATATAAATCAAATAAATAAAAAAAACATAAACTTGTAATATCTTTCCTAGTGTAGCTACTATAAACTTGACGATAACATAGCTTCTACTACAAATATTGAGTAATAGATACCCAATTATGGAAGTACATTTTGAAATAATTAAAAAAGTGATATGAAAATAAGTAGTACACATCATGACTAAAACTCTAGGCATGTGGAAGTGGTGTTATCCTCAAACAATTTCCCTGTCCATTAACGCTGCTTGGGCAGTGTTCCTTGCTTGAAGTAAGCAATTTTGTATCTTGCATTATCCAGATTTGTGTTGATGAGCTCAAGATGCAATGATCATTATTTTCTTCGTGTTGTAAATGATTAAAACAAATGTATTGTACCAGCTGAAGCACCTTGTGATCCACTGCAACTGTCCATGACATTGCACAAAGCAGTGACAAAAAGAATGTCTCCAGCACTGCCCAACACCAGCTCCTTTTGCATTTTTGCGTCAATATTTTGGACATGATCCTTGTGTGTAACCCTGTAGTCCCTCCTAAAATATCTGCCCTGTACATCCTATTTGTTGTTTGTGCCATGCTTCTCCATTTAGTACACTGCAATTCCCCTGTAGGATCCTTTGAAAAGCACTGCCTCTTAACTATAAGCATTCAGCTGCATTGTCCAGTACTGCATCAATGCACTATATGTGAGATGGTCGATAAGGCACAAAAATGGCGTTATTGTGATCCTTGCCATCCCCAATAATCCATTGATATTCTCCAGCTCCATGCTTGTGTGTATCATTGCGTCACCTTCAAAAGACTTTGGTCCACTGCAACTGTTTTGCAAAAACGTTTAGACCATCAGTTGTGCACGTGAGTGAGTTTGCATAGTTTGCTGAGGCAATCTTGTGAGTTCGAGCATGATTGTGAGACAAACTTTGTTTGGTATCTTTCTTAGAGTATGAAGGTAATGAAGTAAAATGAGATTTGAGTGCATAATGCACTCATTGAAACCATGTTTGAGCACCGAACTCGCATGTCTTGACTGATCATCGAGCACCTAGGCAGTAATAGTTGTTCCTCCTGAGTATTTCTTAAGGGGTGAAAGTGAAACTGTATTGTATTCATATCCATCATCTGACAGTTGCATCTCCCCTTTTGGCTGGCAGGAAATTTCTGTTTGCTGGGGTGATATTGAGGTGTTGATCTACAATTGGATATGAACTCTAAACACCTCAAATGCTCTTGTATTTACTTGCCAACAGTACCTGCATAAATTAGATGGCAGCATCGTATGCTTCCTTAATTCTATGCTTTTGCCTACCATTAACTTCCTCCCAGTTGAATGAGTGCATTGCACTAATACCACCAACTGAGAGTCCATCACATAGTAGGGCATAGAGACAGTTGCTTTTCCTACAAAAAAGAAAACATTGTTAGTAAAAACTCTTATCACCATGTTCTCCTCCATAAGGATTTGAGCATGGTGATCACTTGTTTAAGCTCCGGTTGTCTCCTCTTCTATACTTCTCTCCTCCATATGGATTTGAGCATGATGATCGAGTGTGTTCCCAGAAATCTTTCTGCTCCAGCTGTGTGTTGTTGTATTCATTGTGTGGTACCATTCTTGGAATGTACTGAGATGATTTCCCAATACCTTCACTTTTTTTATGCCAGCCAATGATCCTGCCATGTACCAAAAATCTGGGAAGCCTTCTCTTGCATCTCCAGTGGTGCAAATTCCTTCTTTGTACCTTCCTGTAGCAGGTACTCCTACTTATATCAAATGTTCGAAAATCAAAAATCCAAGCCCCAATTGCCCTCCCTAGACCACTGGAGACTCTCCATGCTTTCATGCTTGAGGTCACCACTGACTTCACTACCTGGGAATGAGCACATAGTGCTAATACCACCCATAGAAGTTTAGTCAGTTGGTGAGGCATGTTTACAGTAATGATCCTTGCAAAAAAGAACACGATCTTAGTGAAAGAATAGTGCACTTTAATCTCCTTTCTACAGATTTGATCACAACATTCCCATTTATTTCCTTTCATCCCTTTGATATCCATCTGTTTCCCCTCTAGTTCTTGGCAGCCTTCACCCTCAAATAAGGACATTGCAATTTATCTGAATTCACAATCCTTCTACCTTGTGAGTCAAGTTGTGCAAAGCAATGAGCCTCAATATCCCCACTATCCAATGCACGATTGGCTAAGTGATCTACTAGACTATTGCCTTCCCTCAGAGTATGAGAAACTCGAACATTGCATTCCTCCATTAGCATTTTGATCTCCTCAACATACTCATTCACATTCTAAGGGGCTACCCACTTTCCTTCTAATACATTTTTTAAGAGCATGGAATCTGTTTGTAGCATAACATATGTTACTTGATGGTCAACATAGTATTTCATTGCCTCCAGAATTGCAATAGCCTCTGCCTCATTATTTGTAGTCCGTGGTATCTCCCTTCCTAGTGCAAATATTACATCTTCTTACTCATCTCTCAGCACATAGCCTATGGAACTCCTTCAAGAATTTCCCCTACTCGCACCATCTGTATAGATCTTGATCCATCCTTAAGTAGGGAATTCCCTGATTACTTTTGTTACCTTCAAAGCTGGAGTATATTGCTCCAATATTTGTATTAAGTCAGGCCATCTGTGAGACACATTTTGCATAGTAGGTTTCCTTACTTTGATAAGAGACTGCAAGGTAGTAGAAACTTGATATATAACTCGACTAATTGTCACCACCTCACCATATTTTTGACTGTTCCTTCTTTTCCATAACTCCCACACGATGATCGCAGGTAATACTTGTAGAATAGGCTACAGTCGTGGTATAACTTTTGTTGTCCAGCATTTAACAATTGCATGGTGTAGTGTTAAACCTTCCATACTTATTCCTGCATTTGTTAGAAACTAAGTCCATATTTTTGTAGCTGTAACTAATGTAAAAAAAAGATGAGGCAGTCATTCCTGCTCTTGAATACAACACCAACATTTCGATGGCATAAAATATCCCAATTGTCTCATCCAATCATCTAGAGGCAACTTTGCTTTCCAAAACTTCCACAAGAAGAAAGATATTTTAAAAGGCAATCCCTTTACCCACATTTTACTGTATGACATCGCAGGATCATTCCTTCTCCTCAAAAACTCCAAAGCAGATTTTACAGTAAAATCCCCTTTTGATTCCAACATCCAGTATGTTTTGTCTAGCACATCAATAGCAGCTGGGGGTTTAATATTCTCCAGTATATATACTGCTAACTCCTTAGGCAAAACATCCATCAATCTATCAACATCCCATACACCATCGTGCACCACCTCATATACATTATTGATAGAATCATCAATGACAAATTCTGGAGGTACGACAAAATATAAAGCTCCAAGCCTTGTCCAGTTTTTATACCAAAAGAGAGACGATCCATTTTTAAATTCCATCCAATTTGATTTTCGACAAGATCTCTACATTCTAACATCTTCCTCCATATATGTGATCCATATTGCCAAGGAACAATAATAGGATTGAGCTTCTTACAGTACTTTTGACTCATGAATGAACTCTATAAGCTAGGTTTTATTCTAGAGTTCCACCATAACTTACAAAATAAAGTTTTGGAAACATCATGCAGTGATCAAAAATCTACTCCTCCCTTTTCACATGGCAGACACAATTTGTCCCAAGATATCCAATGTCTACTCTTTGCACCCACAACACTACTCCAAAACAATTGAGCAAACATTTTGTGAAGATTGTTTATAATATAGGGAGGGGGATTGACAGCTTACAACAAGTGGATTGGCATACTTTGCAAAACATGTGAAATCAATATAGCTCTACCTCCAATTGATAACAACTTACCTTTCCAAGATTGTAGCTTATCTATGACTTTGGTGATGAGACCTTGATAATGATCCATTTTTCTTCTAGTGTAAAATATAGGACAACCAAGATATATAAATGGAAAATCATGCCTACTGATACCAGTTATCCTTTGAACCTTGCTCACTACTCTCTTAGGTGTAGAATGATGTATATAAACCACAGATTTAGATTTATTAATTAGCTGACCAGAAGCAACTCCATACGTAGATAACACTTCCATTATCAATTGCAAAGATGTAGCATCGGAGGAGGAAAAGATAATAGTGTCATCGGTATATGCGAGATGGTTGATTTTTGGACTCCATTTAGGCAATCCAAATCCACAAAAATATAAATTCAAATGAAGTGCATTAAAACCTCTTGATAGTGCTTCAGCTGCCAGGATAAAGAGAGTAGGAGATACTAGATCTCCTTGTTTCACTCCTCTTGTCGACTTGAAGAATCCATAAGGCTGCCCATTTAACAACACAAAATACCAATTGTTTGAGATGATGCCAAAAACCAAACCCATGAATATTTCTCCAAATCCCATCTTCCTCAGAACCTTAGTCAGGAAAAGCTAAGATAATCGATCATAGGCTTTAGTCATGTCTAATTTTATCACAACATTAGGACCTGCTTTAGTCCTCATTCTAATATTTGTGATTATTTCTTGAGTTAGCAACACATTCTCAATGATGCTTCTCCCGTTAACAAAACATGCATGCTCATCTGATATTAGATTAGGAAGTATACCAGCTAGACTATCATGAATAACCCTTGAGAAGACTTTATTTATAAAATTGCTAAGGCTAATTGGTCACATATCAGAATAAGTATTAACCTCTTTCTTCTTAGGTAATAACACCAAATTTGTGTGAGTCAAAAACTTTGGTAAATTCTGCCCATTGAAGAAAGCTCTAACCATGTCATACACATCATCTCCGACTATATCCCAGCATGTATGAAAACAACACCCAGTGAAACCATCAGGTCCCCCTGCACTGTCCCCATTAAGCCCAAACACTGCCTCTTGCACTTCATCTTTGGTAGGCTACCTCATGAGCATTTCATTCTGTTCATTATTCACCATGTGTGGCACATGATCCAGTATCCCAAATGCTTCAGGAATCTTATCTGCATGAAATTGAGCATCGAAAAATTTCACAGCTTCATCTGCCATAGCTGATGTATCTTCAATCCAATTGCCCTTGCTATTTTGAATTCTCTTCAATTCAAACCTTTTCCTTCTTTCATTGACTTGAGCAGGAAAAAACTTTGTGTTCCTATCTCCATCTTTGAACCATGATATTCCAGATTTTTGCTTCCAAAATTCCTTCTCCAAAGCTAAATATTTTATGAACTCTACTTGAACTTTCATAAGCCTTTCTCTATTTTGAAAAGAAGGATTCAATTCGAACTGTGCTTCATGGACTAAGACAACCTCTTCCAGACTAGCAAACTTTTGAAAGATGTTTCCATATGTATCCTTGCTCCATAATGAAAGGGCCTTCTTCACCTTTTTGAGCTTGTGATTGAACAAAGTAAAAGGGCTAGCATGAAAATCAGCAGTCTAGTTCTCTGCTACAACATCTTTGAATGATGTATGCTTGGTCCAGAAATTAAAAAATTTGAATGTTTTCTTAATTGGCATTGTCGAGGCATTTACACTCAACATCATCGAGCAATGGTCTGAATCTATCTTAGATAGATGAGTAATCTCTAATCTTGCAAACATCTGCTAAAATTATACATTGGCTAAGCATCTGTCGAGTCGCTTAAAAATGCAGTCATCTTCACCTCGCCCATTCCACCAAGTGTATATACTCCCTTTAAATCCAAGATCAAATAAGTTGCATGTATTTACACAATGCCTAAAATCAATAACTTCATTCATATGAACGGGCAGGCCACCAAACTTTTCTTCTTCATCCCAAATAATATTAAAATCTCCTCCGACTATCCAAGGAAGAGACATGTCCCTTGTAATTGCATATAAATTGTCCCACAGCTCGATTCTTTCAGTTGAATCACATTTTCCATAGACAAAGGTAACAATGAAAGACATCTGGGTATCCATGTTTGTCAGTTTTAAGGTCAGATATTGCTCTATATTAATGATGATATCAACTCCATGATCTTCATCTACAAACACCCAAATTGTATTTGAGACATTAACGAAGGTTTGTGGCATTCCAATCTTTCTTCTATACCTTTCTACCTTCCTTGCTTTTTGCATTGGTTCCATGATCCCTATGAATTGAATATGATGTTGTCTCTGCATATTGACAAGCCTCTCAAAGGCTTTCTTTGTATTCACCGATCTCACATTCCAAATTATAGCATTCATCATTGATTGTGAGATTTTGATAGGGTCCTTCTTGTTTAAACCCCGGATGGAACTACACTTTGATTCTCTCTGGATTGCTTCTTCTTTTCCCTCCCAGCAGATTTTCCTTTTTCAATTGCTCTAGGTGAAAGATCACCTTGCCTTGCCATATTCATAAAGTTCTTTGCCATAGATTCTTCATCCATATCTCTCCCTTTGCCTCTCACATTCTCATAATCACCATGATCCTTCGGTTGAGCTGCCAGTTGATTTCTGATGGGATTGGGGATCAGTGATTTTTCAGCATTAGCTTTCCCTTCATTAGCTTTGCTTTTCCGCAATATCTAATGGAACAGTGTTTGCAATAAGCTGCTCCTCCTTTTTCTATTGTCCATTCATATCGTGTTTGTCAATCTCAGCAGAGTTTGGCTCATCACCTATACCACTTTTATCTCCTCTAGTACCCCCAAGTTCATTCAACAAATTATTTTCCGCATTAGGGTGGTCATTAATCCTATTAGGAGTAACTGTAGCCACAGGGGAATTTTGTATCTGGAGCTTTTGTTTCTCACTTTCTTGCACAGTTTGAGCTTCAAGAAGTTGCTGGTTGTCATTGTGTGCTGTCACATCTTTTACACCTTGTCTATTCACACTTTGTTCCTCATATTCATCTTGATCATCTTCAGATATGTCTTGATCATCACTATCTTCCCCATCTCTCAGTAGTTCACCCTCCTCTGAATCCTCCTCAATTTGATCACTCCATAACTTGTCATCACCCAACTAAATTTTTCCAGAATTTTTTAGCAAAGTATCTACATCGAGTGAGTCTTGAGATGGGATTTCTTGGCATGATGTATTTATAGAAACTAAATTACCACCAAAAATTCTTTGCATCCATTGTGAGGTAGACTCTTTATTTGCTGCAAATGTGTCCTTAACTTTGTCGATCGAGCTACCTTTATTACCTTCTTTAGACACCCCAGTCCCAGGAGACTTAGGATAAAATTTTGGTGCTACTGCATTAAGTGTTTTCCCACTAGTAACTGGACTAAGTGTAGGAGTTCGATTATTACTATCTTCTACTACTACCAGCTGATTGTTAGCCTCATGATCTCCCCCCTTTTTGTGCACTACCACAGCATTATTAGCAGTTTGAATCTGCTTCTGCACCACAGTAGCATTTACATGCCCATCTTCCTCATCTTCCAAAACTGCAAACTTGTTTCCCACTTGCACCTGCTGTCTTTCACCTTAATTAACTTGAATTATTTCTTTTCTAGTAGTTGCTTGAATTTCCTTTTGAATAACAGCTTTCTTAGTACGATTATCTCTCACCTCTTTTCATTGTTCCTTACCATTACCATTCACATTGCCTACCACTTTGCCACTCAACAAAATCATTAAAGGCCCCTGTTGATTTAAGTATGCTGCTACAGTAGCCTGCTCACCTTGTTTAGTAACTTCATTCCTAGCGTGTTGCTCAGCAGTGTTATTCTCCATTAGTTCTGGATGAATCCTCAAACACTCAATCATGTCATGGGCCTACAGCTTACACTTTTCACAGTATTTGGGCAAAAAATCATATTTAATGGTTACCCATTCAGTCCTCACAACTCCAATTGCTTCATTCTCGATATCTATATGCTCCTTCTTAGGTAAGTCAGCTAGCAAATCAACAAGGACTTTCACTCGTGCAGAACTAGGCCTCGTTTTATTAATAGTAGACATATCAAGATGAAGAGGCTTACCCACAGCTGACGCCAAGGAAAATAGACACTCCTTGACAAAAAACATTGGTAACAAATTTGGAAACGAAATCCACGCCATTACCTTTAGTGTTTCCTCCCCGGCCTTGAATGTTTCATCATAAATCAACGCTCTTAATTGATATTCATAACACGACATGTCTTTCACATAATACACACTCTTCAATGTAAAACCAATAAAGTCTTGCCATAACGTCAATCAAATTAATACGTGCTTGTCGCGAAGATATCCAATATTATACTCGCCTTTAATTCCACATTGAAGAGGGACAATTCGGCGTAATTCATTAAGCTCAGGCCATCCATATAAGAATTTACAAACTACTGCATACTGTAATCCTTTAATCGCATTCATTCGCTACACCTCTGCTTCAGTAAACTTAACAAAAGGTTGTCCATTAAGCAAACTAGCTCGACGAAATGCAATTGGTTCAACAGAATTGGCTCGTTCCTACAGGGCATTGTTCAGTGTTGAAGGTTTCAGGATTTTCAAGAAATCTAAAGGCTGGGGATTGAATTCTGTGGTCGTATTTATTAGGGTGATAGAGGGAGAGGGCTGACCAGCCGGAAAAGGTGGTTGGCCGCCGGCCATTGTGGTCATTGAAGCTCAAAATTCCAGCTTTTCTGCGATGAGCAGTAGCGAATCACTGTTTCATTAGATGAACAGTGAAGCGTTATGCTATTGTTCACGACACTGTAGCAGCAGCTCTTGAGAGAAAGAATTCTAGAGAGAGAATGTTTTGTTTGGGTTTAGGGTTTAGCTTCAACCCATACCTTCATATCTTCATCCCATCTTTAAATCTTCATTTGTTTTCTTCAAACCTTCATATTTTTCAGAATCCGATGGCAAAAACCTCAAAATTCGTGCCTCAGCAATCCACCCCTTCATCTTTCAACCCAGCCACAGATGCCGAGGTAGCCATTACCGAGGTGGCCCAGGAGCCTCCCTTGAAGAGTTTCGTCCCTGGGGGCTACTCTATTGAGAACGACTTCAACGTCGAGAAAGCCTCTAATCAACAGGACTGATGCAAGGGAGTCAGTTACTGAGGAGACACTCCCCATAATTCGGGTAGACTGTAACTGGGACGGCAATGAGGTGGTTGTCCCCGGGCCCAACGAAGACATCACCACTCACGTGGAGGGGTACCTAAGTGTTTACATTCAACCCTTCATGCTCGCCCCGGTGGACCATGTTGTCCTCGACTTTGGAAAAAGGAACGAAGTTTGCCTTGGGCAGATTCACCCATCCTTTTGTAGGATAGTAATCCTCTTCCATCATTTCGTAAACAACACCAAAGCACCTCGGTTCACCCTCAACCATCTGCTTCGTCTTTACAGTCCCCGAATCTTCCGGTGGTGGTTGATCAAGCTCATTCTCCGAGCAAGTAAAGCTATGCTCTAGAGCATCAATGAGGACCGAGAACGAGGTTGGAAGGGGAGGTTCGTTCGGGTGAATAACGGAGACCTCATTCCCTCCGAAATTTTACGGTTCCCCGAAAAGTGGAACTCATCCCGTAAGTCTATTCTTTCTTGAGTTTTTGGAACTCCATTTTATTCGTTTCCTAATTTTTGTACGATCAACAAAGAATTGACAAATACATGTAATCGGCGTTTTACTTTTACATCTCTACTTGATTAAAGATTCGTACTCATAATTCTTGGAAGAAAGCTACAATAATCTTTCCTTCGTTTATTGAATATTTAGTTTCTATTACCTTTTTATTCTTTTCTATTTGAAAAATTGATGTAAACTTGATTATTAAAAATCCGATTTATTTCAATACTTATTTTGACCATAAAAATTATGTTTTGGTTAAACAATAGCTAGTTTCTCCTTGCGAAGCGAAACTCTTTCAATCATGACCTAAACTGCGGGTCGCTAGGAATTCTTATAAAGCGAATGAATCTTTGGATTTCCACAATTTAATTGCCCTCCTAGGATGCAGATAATTTCTCTTAACCCTATATGTTCTTAAATGTATACTTCTATGGAGAAAAAATCACAATATTCTAATGTTTGTATTTGTAGTTAGTATCTGTGAGTTCTGTGGTTAGTTTATTAATGCACTAATAAGGTAATTAGAATCATTTATGCATTGATCCATCCAATAACATTATTTCATAAATTACAAACAACAACTATTTATTGAAATACTGTTTTTCTTTGTACTAAAACTATTAGTTAACTAATTCTTACAAAAACCCAAAATTTTATGCTTGAGCAATTGATCAGAAAAAATTGGAGGTTACCAAAATAATGTTAAGGACATTGCAAAAATAGGATAAATAAATAAATTTATCCCATTGCTTACCTCTAAAATTTGTAACAATTAAATTTGTACGCGGTTTAAAGGATATATGGTTAATTCAATACGAATAATTAAGATTAATAGATAGATGAATTAAAGATAAAATAAATGATCAAACCAATTGCAATATGATGGCTAAGCCTGATCTTAGATTGAATAGTGGAATTCGTCCTCGATCGGACCCTCGATACAAGCTCGATCGTGAGTAAAGAAAGGAACGAACAAGTAGTGCCTTGAACAGTAGCTAGAAGACAAAAGATAAATTTTCTTGTTGCTTTGAATTGCGTGTTACAATATGTTAGACTAAAAACTACTTTCCCTTTATATAGTAGGTGAATTTCAGTCCTACTATAAGTCTAAAAGAGGTAAAAAAAACTTCTTTTCCCAGTAAGTGTTGATCCGTAATCGAAACTAAATGAGTTTCGCCCCATAATAATCGGTTGAGGGTGAGTATTACGGCCCCCTATCCGTCATGCATAATTGTCCACCGCATTTCCAGAGGTCTAGAAGTTATACTCAGTCCGGAGTGCGTCGCTTTACTATGTCCGATATCAGAAATATCGTTCATTCTTCCTGGGTCGTGATATGAAGGGTCTCTGGCCTCGATTATAATCTCGTGGATTCATGCACCCCCTTCGTTCTCTCATTGGGGAATCGGGATAGACATTTTCCCTGATTTTACCCGTACATAGATAGTCCCCTCGTTTTTCGGAGGATAGATTTATCACAGCGACAGGAAGCAATAAATGAACCCAGGTTCCTTCCTTCGTACGTTACAACCCAGTTGGCGGGTCAACGAAATGTCACATCAGCCACATCGTTCTGACTTCGAACACGTGTCAGTCGCCGGTTGGCTATCCTCGAATGTGAAGCGTCACGCGTTGATTGTCCTTCCTCTATAAAAACTCCGAACCCTTTTTTGCTTCTCCACTTTTCGATTCTAGAGCTCTTTGACTTAACCTCGAATTCTCCACTTACCTTTACTCTCTACAAATCTTCATACATTGCTCCTTAGATCTTTATATCTTCATCCTCAAATCATCATACTTTCTCTTTGAATCTCCAACCCAAACCTTCATATCTTCATCCCATCTTTAAATCTTCATATATTTTCTTCAAACCATCAAATATTCCAGAATCTGATGACAAAAACTTCCAAATTGGTGCCTCGGCAAACCACCCCTTCATCTTCCAACCCGGCCACAGATGTCGAGGTGGCCCTTCTCGAGGTTGCCCAGGAGCCTCCCTTGAAGAGTTTTGTCCCCGAGGGATACTCTGTTGAGAATGACTTCAACGTCGAGAAGGCCTCCAGTCAATAGGACTGATGCAAGGGAGCATGGAGGTTCATATGCTCCGTTACTGAGGAGACACTCCCCATAGTTCGGGTAGACTGTAATTGGGATGACAAGGAGGTCGTCGTCCCTGGGCCCAACGAAGATATCACCACTCACGTGGAGGGGTACCCAAGTGTTTACACTTACCCCTTCATGCTCACCCCGGTAGACCCTGTAGTCCTCGACTTTGGCGAAAGGTATGAGGTCTGCCTTGGGAAGATTCACCCATCCTTTTGGAGGATCATAATCCTCCTCCATCACTTCGTAAACAATACCAAAATACCTCAGTTCACCCCCGACCATCTGCTTCGTCTCTACAGTCCCCAAATCTTTTGAGGGGGGGTGATCAAGCTCGTTTGCCGAGCAAGTAAAGATCTATTCTCGAGAATCAAGGAGGACAAAGATCGAGGTTGGCAGGGGAGGTTCGTTCGGGTGAAATACGAAGATCTCATTCCCTCCGAAATTTTACCGTTCCCCGAAAAGTGGAACGCATCCCGTAAGTCTTTTTCTTTTTGAGTTTTTGGCGCTCCATTTTATTCTTTTCCTAATTGTTTTACGATCATCAAAGAATTTACAAATATATGCAATCAGCGCTTTACTTTTACATCTCTGCTTGATTGAAAATTCTTACTCACAATTCTTGAAAGAAAGGTACAATAATCTTTCCTTCGTTTATTGAATATTTAATTTCTATTACCTTTTGTTTTCTTTTATATTTGGAAAAATGAAGTAAACTTGGTTATAAAAAATCCGATTTATTTTAATACTTATTTTGACCATAAAAACTATTTTTTAGTTAAGCAATAACTAGTTTCTCCTTGTAAAGAGAAACGCTTTCAACCAAAACCTAAATTGCGGGTCGCTAGGAATTCTTACAAAGCGAATGAATCTTTTCATTTCCACAATTTAATTGCCCTCCTAGGAGGCAGAGAATTTCTCTTAACCCTATACGCTCTTAAATGTATATTTCTATGGAGAAGAAAACCCCAATATTCTAATGTTTGTATTTGTAGTTAGTATCTGTGAGTGAGGTTACCAAAATAGTGTCAAGGACATTGCAAACTTAAGATAGATAAATATATTTGTCCCATTGTTTACCTCTAAAATGAGTAACAATTAAATTTGTACGCGATTTAAAGGATACATGGTTAATTCAATCCGAATAATTAAGAATAATAGATAGATGAATTAAAGATAAAATAAACTATCAAATCAATTGCAATAAGTTGGCCAAGCCTGATCTTAGATTGAACAGTGGAATTCTTCCTCGATCGGACCATCGATGCAAGCTCAGTCATGAGTAAAGAAAGGAACGAACAAGTAATGCCTTGAATATGAGCTAGAAGACAAAAGATAAATTTTCTTATTGCTTTGAATTGCGTGTTACAATGTGTCAGACTGAAGAAAAACTTTTCTTTTTTATAGTAGGCGAATTTCAGTCCTAGTATAAGTCTAAAAGAGGTAATAAAAACTTCTTTTCCTGGTAATTATTGATCCGTAATCGATATTGAACGAGATTAGCACCATAATAACCGGTTGAGGGCTCTTGTTAGACGACCTCGAGATGAACCGTCCCAATGCAGCTATACACCCGGTCAGTCTTTGAAACACCTTTGCGTTATCAACTACGCTGATGTCCTCTATGGCCTTTATTTTGTCGGGGTTGATATCTATCCCCCGATTAGATATAATGAACCCGAGGAATTTTCCCGAACCGACCCCAAATGAAAACTTCTCCGGGTTTAGCTTCATGTTGTACTTCCTTAGTATGTCAAAGGTTTCCCGCAAATGTTTCAAATAGTCCTCTGCTGGCAGGGACTTGACCAACATATCGTCAATATAAATTTCTATTGATTTCCCTATTTGTTCTTCGAACATCCAATTTACTAGGCATTGGTAGGTGGCACCGGCATTCTTTAATCCGAACAGCATTGCATTATAGCAGTAGGTGTCAAATTATGTTATAAAGAAGTCTTTTCTTGATTGTCCGGATCTATCCGAATTTGGTTGTACCCGGAGTAGGCGTCAAGAAAACTAAGTATCTCGTGCCCGTCCATTGCGTCAATCATTCGATCGATATTAGAAAAAGTAAAAGAATCCTTTGGGCATGCTTTGTTTAAATTTTTATAATCCACGCACATCCTTAATTTATTTTCTTTTTAGGTACTACCACTACGTTAGCTAACCAATCCGGGTATTTAACTTCCCGGATGAATCCTATTTTTAGAAGTTTGGATACCTCATCCTTGATGAACGCGTGTTTGATCTCGGACTATGGCCTTCTCTTCTGCTTAACCGGATGGAACTTCGAGTCCAAACGCAGCTTGTGAGTGGTTACCTCCGGCGGGATCCCCGTCATGTCAAGATGGGACCAAGCGAAATAATTGGCGTTAGCTTTAAGAAAATCAATAAGTTTTTCCTGAGCTCGGGGGTTAACCCTGTGCCCAGATATACCTTTCGATGCGGTAGATGGTGGATTAATATAACTTGCTCTAACTCTTCAACCGTTGATTTGGTGGTGTCGGTGTCATCAGGAGCTATGAATGATCTCAGGACGCTATGATTGTCCTCATCGTCCGCTCCTTGTTCTTCATGTTTCTCCGGTTCGACTGAGGCCGGTATCAGTGATTGCTATTTAATCTCTTCTTTTTGGTTGGTTCTGCGCTCCTCGATGTTGAAACCGCGGGCACCGGGATCGCTTCGTTGGTGGCAAATATTTCCTTTGTGGTCGGCTGTTCTCTGTATACTATTTTGACTCCACCCGGTGTGGGAAATTTCAGCGCCTGGTGCAAGGTCGAAGGTACCGCCCTCATTTTGTGGACCTATGGCCTTCCCAATAAAGCGTTGTACCTCATATCCCATTCAATCACGTAGAACTTCATTTATTGGATTGCCCCGATGGTGTTTACCGACAAAGTTATCTCCCCTTTCGTGGTCACACGCCATGTTGAATCCATTCAATTCCCGGACTGCCGGTACAATTTGATCTTGTAACCCTAATTACTCTACGACCCTTGATCTGATGATGTTGGACGAGCTACCTGGATCAACCAGCACATGTTTAACCCGAGATTTATTAATAAATACAAGTGTGTCGTTATGAGGTTGTACGATGCCCTCGGCATCTTCGTCGCTAAATGAAATGTCTCCCTCTGTAACGTAATCCCGGGTGCATTTTTCCCTCGTAATAGATACTTTAGTGCATTTTATCATTGGCCCTTAGAGGACTTCGAATCCCTCTATGATCATGTTGATCACGTGCTGAGGCTCTTCTTGTTTGACCTGTTTGTTGGCATCCCTATTTCTAAAGTAGTTTTTGGAATGTTCACTTAGGAATGCTCGGAGGTGCCCATTGTTGAACAGTGGAGAAATCTTCGGTCCTATGACCGTGGGTGCCGTTATACTTACACATCAAGTTAGGATCTCTCTAGGCTGGGTCGGACTATAATGGTCGGGGCCACTTGGTCTCTTTGATACGCCCTATGGTCGACACGATGCTTGCAGCGTCTACGTTGAAGTTATATTTCGATAATCTCGGTGCCTCCCTACTCCTGAGCGGTCTATCACCGGCCACAAGGCCCTCGATCGCTTCTCTTCTCGTTCCTTGTAGGGTGACGCCTGAATCCATTTCTCCTTCGATCCGCGTTGTATGGTTGATATCGATCTCAGCCCGGTCTTGGATCTTGATCAATGAATCTCTTAGATCTATCACCGGTCCTGATGGTGTAAACAGATCCAGAAAGGGCCCCGAGTTGGTCATCCTCAACCTTGATATTTGACTGGTACCTGTTGTGTACATCGACCCAGGTTACCGCCGGGTACTCCACAAAATTTTATTTTAGCTATTGAGAGGCCATGGAACTTTAAGGGTTGAGCCCCTGAGTGAATGCCTGAACGGCCCAATCATCTGCAATTTTTGGTAGGTCCATCCGCTCTATTTGGAATCTTGACACGAACTCCCTGAGCATCTCGTTATCCCTTTGTTTGACCTTGAAAATATCTAACTTTCTGGTCTCGACCTTGATGGCCCCAGTATGGGCGTTTACGAAAGCATCTGCAAGCATAGCAAACGAGTCAATGGGAGGCAAGTTGTGTGATACCATATCATTGCTCCCTTGGATAAAGTTTCTCCACACTTTTCAGCAACACCGACTCGATCTCATCATCATCCAAATCGTTTCATTTGATCATGCACGTATAGGAGGTCACATGCTATTTAGATCTGTGGTCCTATTATATTTGTGAATGTCGGGCATACGAAACCTCTATGGGATCGGCTTTTATGTTGCGCTTGGAGGAAAGGGCTTCAGGATAAACTTTTTGGAGTCCGGTTGCTTCAATATCGGGGGTGCTCCCGAGATCTGATCGACCTGATGTTGTATGTTTCCACCTTCTTGTCATTGGCCTCAATCGTTTTCTCGCCAAACTCCACCCATTTTGTCAATGCTTCGAGCATCTTCATTACCTTGGAAGTTACCTCGGGCTCGGCTTCACCCGGTCTCTCGATAATTTGTTCGTCTCTTCGAGTGCTTTCCCGAGATTGTTCAGGCTCGACCCTGTTGGGGGTGTGACTTTAATTCTGCTGTTGTGCTATTACCGCTTGTTGAGCCTGCGACTTTTCAAAAATCAGTCGTAGGCTCAACCCATCACCTTCACCTTTGGGCGCTTCTCGAGCTGTTAGCCGGGGTCCCCCGCGAATACTATTTTCGGGATCAGTTGGCAAATTGACGTTGATGGCCATCTGCGAGTTAGTATCGACCAGGTCGGTGACTGGGACACCGTTGGGATCGGCAGGAAGGACATCATTAATGGGCACCACATTATTATTTTTGCCATGATGGCCTGACTCAGTGTCAACGTTCAAGCGAGCAGACTGCGAGTTTGACATTTTTAGGCTGACTTGGAATTAAGATTTCAAAGAACATGCATAAAATAGGGTATGTTATGGAGATTCGTACCAAATCACCACTATTATCATTGGCCCCACGGTGGGCGCTAATCTGTTTACCCCTAAAAAGAGTAACAATTAAATGTGTACATGGTTCAAAGGATACGTGATTTAATTCAATACGAATAATTAAGAATAACAGATAGATGAATTAAAGATAAAATAAACGTTCAAACTAATTGCAATACGATGGCCAAGCCTCATCTTATATTAAATAGTGGAATTCGTCCTCGATCGGACCCTCGATGCAAGCTCGGTCGTGAGTAAAGAAAGGAACGAACAAGTAATGCCTTGAACAATAGCTAGAAGACAAAAGATAAATTTTCTTATTACTTTGAATTACGTGTTACAATGTGTTACAACAACAACAACAACAACAACCCAGTAGAATCCCATTAATAGGGTCTGGGGAGGGTAGT
>AWOL01S0027708.1:6545-37805 GCA_000715115.1 Nicotiana otophora | reverse complement strand
AGAAATATGAGAATTGAATATAGTTCGGTCTCCGACTTTGAAACCCTATTAACTGGTTCTAAATATGGAGAGTGAAGAGGAACAGAGGAATTTGTTACTCAAATGAAAATGTCTTGGGCATATTAGGTGTCAAATGGAAATATGTAGAAGTAGAAGGGTGAACATGTAAACTAATTAACATGATGTATTATAATATGCATATTACTCGAATGAAAAATGTATTGGGCATATTAGGTTTCAAATTGAAATATGCAGAAGTAGAAGGGTGAATCTGTAAACTATTAACATGATGTATTATAAACACTAGATGAGGGATGGCATGGGCCAACACTTAATTACGAAAATAATATTCTTAATTGTATTACTCCAATTATTTTGTAAAGATCATTCATGTTAATTTAAATAATATTTGTAAAGAGAGAAATTTCATATGTATTTTTATTCGACAAAAAATATTGTGTTTCTGGGTTAACTATATGATGTTAAACTTATTTTGTTGGAATTAAACATCAAAGAAAAAGAAATAAAATGGTACCAATATTTCATCAACTTGCTTTTGCTTTGTGTTTGTGTGTTAATTTTTTATCGTATTCTAATTTGAAATTTACAATATATCTTTTTTAGTAAAATAATAAGTAGGCTTATTGGTAGCACAATAATTCATAGGCATGACATTTTGGTAATTTTCGAGCGCATTAAATTTAAGAAAAAAAGTCCCTAATTTATTTAAACCCCGTTAATTTATGAATAACCAATGAGTTTGCATATTTATTCATCGATAATTCACTTGTTAATAGTATTAAAAATAAGATGAGCTATCTTTTTTTAACATAAGAAAAAATATGTATTACATTAGAGGTGGACCTCGATATATAGAAATAAATATTTGTAAAGGAGTATCAACTATACTCTTTCTTTTTATAGACTTTTCTTATTAAGTTCTTGAATTAAAGATAATTGATTGAGAAATTACACCTTGAAATATTTACTTAGCATTCAAAATAATTACGAAAATTCAAATGGTGAAATTAATGCAGCTTGAACAGTAATACCTTGAGTTCTAATTTGACTACGTGTTATTTCTTAATCAGATTACTCTTTTTTATATATATTAAACATAAATTTATTATTGGTATTTTAAATTAAGTTGGAGCAAGATTTTTTCAAAAGGAGAATAACTTAATTAATAATTTAATAAAAGTAACTCAATGTTTTGGTTTAAAATGGCATCGTAATATTAAGGATTAGCCTTTTAGTAAAATAATTTATATTTTGCTTGATTATAGTAATTAATATTCTGTTTATTCTTATTTTTAATATCAAATAGAATATTAAGACATAAAATGTTACTCGCTTTTAAACTATAAAGCAGGAGAAAAAAATATTTACACAATTTAAATATTACATAATTAGTAAAATGTTTAATTAGTGTATTTATTTAAGGAAAAATTTATTTTTCAAGCCTGATGCAAATTGCTTCTCTTAAGGTGAAAGTCTATCTGAAATAGTCTCTTTATTTTTGCGAGGTAAGTGTAAAGTTTATATATACATTACCATCTCCCGACCAGATACAGTAAAAAATATATTGAATATATTATTATTGTTGATTTAAGGAAGAATTGGATGTGAGATGATAAATTTAAGTGGAGTTCACACAGTCATTAATCTAAACATGTGCATAGGAACGTAAATTGTAAAATTATGGTGTGAAATAATAAATTTAAGTGGGGTCTAGGAATATAGTAGCCTTCAACCTTGTTGAACGTGTAAATGGCAAATTAAAGGGACCCACTGTTCCAGGCAGAGTATTTAAAGCACATTAGACGTGAATACAAATATGCCCTAGATAGGCAAGGAGGATGACATGAGATAAACTGAAATGATTTGGGCTTTTCAGTCTATTCACTTTGATCGGAAGCAGCTCCCCATTCTCTTTAAGGTAATACTAGTGGGGCACAAGAGGGTTGCTCTGATAGTAAGCAACCTCCACTTCCAATCACGAGGTTGTGAGTTCGAATCACCCCAACAGCAAGGTGAGGAGTTCTTAGATGGGAAGGATGCCGAGGGTCTATTGGAAATAGCCTCTCTACCTCATGGTAGGGGTAATGTCTGCGTACACACTACCCTCCCCAGACCCCACTAGTGGGATTATACTGGGTTGTTGTTGTTGTTCCGATTTTGACCGTAACATATCAACTGGAATGTTTTACCATTGTCTAACAAGTCGCTTTGCACCAATTTTCAACACAAAAATACTATTAAGCACCCAATTAGACAATCCTTATGTTGTCTAACGCTCCGCACTATTCTGCCATTAGTTAGCCATATAAATTGAAAGTTGTTTTCACTGGTACCAATCAGATGTTGATAATGTTCCCAAGCATTGTGCTGCAAGCTCAATATTTTCAGCCAAAAACGGATCCTGCAAGAAAGTTAAAAACGACTTCAAAGCCGACTAACTAATCGTAATGCCTCTACCTTGTTATTGCTGTAAAACTTACTTTTGAGCCAGAGAAGGTGAAGTTCCCACTGCCCTGGTTTATAAGGAAAATATTAACAAAAGTCTACCTAGAAAAGTATATGATTAGTGACGAAGACGAACATCTCTTTAGTAGTTTCTCGCATTGTCTACCGGAGTAAAAGATGTCACCTGTCGTTGGAACTCACATTAACGAGGAGTTGACTTTATTTTTATCTTTCAATCAAATTTGATACACAATCACCTATATTCTCCAACGATGAATTCACAAGTCGCACAGAGATACATCGCATAAGAGTTACCTAGTACCAAAAGGTATTAAGAGAGCAATACAATTACGACCAAGTTATAAAATAGCAAACATAACAAAGTCTGATAGCTGCTAGAAATGACAGAAAATGAACAACCTGGAGTCTGGTATATATAATAAGAGAAAAGTAATAATTTTGCAAAATTTACAGAGAGGATGTAGTAGGACTAATGAAGATAAAATTGTGTACTCAGGTAAAGTTGTCCGAGGCAAGATGATTATACCCAGATGTGGTCAATCTAATGGAAGTCCATGTAATTCTTTTGCTGTGCCAGTAATGCCCACAAATTCTGATCACATTTATACTAAGTTATAGGTTCAAATATGTATTTTAGAAGATTAGAATCAACTAATAAAGTTAAAGGCCATGTAGAAATAAATCATAGAAGGAACTACTAATTTCCATGACGCGGATCCAATTGCAGGTTTCCAAAGGATCAATTCCCATGAGAAAAGTTAAATAATTTCTCAAAGTTGTTAATTCTTACCACATCACTTATTCGGTCAACTATCTTTATGTCCGAACAATCTTCAAAGTAACTTGATTCGATTAAAATGAGAAATTGATTTCTAATATGGAGACAAATATCTTATGTTTAGCAATTCGATTTCACATATTCAAAAGTAAGTATATTTGTACAACTCACACTCCAACTAAAATTCAGAGAGCTTGCAGCAAATTCAAATAGAACAAAGATAGATAAAATATCTGTAGATGCCAACAGGAGAATTCACAGTGATTAATCAAGAACTAAAAGGAAAAATAGAAAGATATACAGGGGAAGAGATGATGTAGTGTTCTTATGTCACAGGTCATAGCCAGGCTACTCAACAACTTTTAGCGTACGTGTAGTTGTCGACGCTAATCTTTCGGAATACAAAATGGGAGGTAAAAGATTTAACGATAACAGTATTTACTCAGAGTAAATGCAGTTAGGCTTCAATTTAGAGAGGTAAAGCAATGCATAGATAGAGCTATTCGCAATACCAGAAGGTGGTGTAGTTACATTCATTCACTTAGTTCATCAAACTTCTAACATCTCATAAATGGTAAACTAATGGAAACATTGAAGTGCCATGTACTCTAACTAACATAGGCAACAGAAGAGAGTAAAATCATAAATTAGGATCTAGCTTAATTCCATTGGTTTCCATTCATGTTTTCTCAGCACATCTTATGATCATCAGTTGTCACAAAATTGAATATAGTCAAATAAAATAAGTATAGCAAAATATCACTCACCTATGGGCAGAATGTTGAATGTCTCAAACATAATCCGGGTCTTAATAGATAATAAAAAATTGTTAAGTTTCTTCATACTTTGATGCTCTATTATAAGAGATTAACAAGTAGGTTATATTATTCCTTAAAGCTCTCCATAGTAAGAAAGCACATTTAAAAAGAATATTCTTGTGCCAACTGCCAAGTCTTTTTATTAGTGAAAAATGTAACTTTTCTTTATCTCACTATTTCCCAGCCAGAGGCGGCAACTTTTCTTCTTTCAAGGTCATTGCTATAGAATCATCTATTTTATGTTGTTTGCTATTGTTAACATGATCATCCGTCACCGAGCGAGGGCACTTTTTTGATTGTCGAATATCCATTAATCTGATTTTGGTGCAGCTATTGGTACTGCATTTGTCCTAAACGTCATTATGCAACAGTAGAAATACAGTTTTTCCATAAAATAGCAGGAGATACTAACCATAGATGACACAACTATTTCACTTTATTTATTTCGCCATGAACACGTATGATGAAAAAGAATACCATTATAGAACATCAAGCATCTAATATTTACACCACAAATATCTCTAAAGGAAGCAATGCTGCCAATCTATTCTGCTGCTCTAACGAACAACTTACCATTTGTAAAACTCAAGTTAACATAGCACAACAAATTGCAATAAAATAGTCACGGTTAGCTAAGAATTGTAAAACGTAATGCAAGAAAGTATTCAGATAGCATGTAATCATTATTGAGTTGTAGAATGAGACACGCAGAGTTATGATGTGTCAGTTCGTACAGTCAGTTCTTAGTGTAGCTGCAGAACTTTTAATCTGACAGAACTAAATACATGCATATTCAAAATGTCTACTTTCCTCCACTTTGTCAACTCTAGTTTCTTAATGACGTTTGGAGATATTGCGAATGTAAAACCTCAGATGATGAAAATTACAACAAGTTCGGTATAAAAGAGACAAATTGCCAAAAGAGAAAGCGAAGCAAAGAAAATGGTCATAATTTAAGGATGTCATAACTTTTCAATTGACACGAAGGAAGTACATAAGTTACAATTCAGTAGAATTAAGTGCAGAATCAGATGAGAATTAAGTGGAACAAATAAGAGTAGAAGGTAAATTCAATTGAATTTAGCGTATAAATTGTTCTCTGTCTAATACACAAAAAAATAATCCTATAAGCTAAATATGGAGAAACTCTGCTTCGGTAGACAAATGAATAAAATTATGAGACTCTAGGGGTCATGTGGTACTCAGGGAATCTGCAAAAACCAATCTTTGTAACAGGAAAACAGTTGCATTTGGTTTCAAACTTCCAATAAAGCATACGTGATATCATTCTTCTCCCCCCCCTCACAAGTCATGACATTGGGAAGTCTAAAGCAGAAACAAAACAAAAGCAGATAACTATTGGTAAGAATAATCCAGTGATCCCTTAAGTTTCTCCTCTCTTTTTTTCCCTTCTAACTATGGTGTTTGGCCACTTTGCGCGCACTTGGACCTAATAACTTTCAATGTATTGACTTATTAATCTATTTTTTCAAATACATGTTTCAACACTACTTAAGACGAATTTCGAAATGCTTAAATTTTATACTTATTAAAATAATATAATATAGAGTGAGCTATTACTCAATTCTCAACCAAACCCCATCTTGTTTGTCCTTTTTTCTATTTTTTACTTTGATCCAAGAATTAAAGGAATAATCCTTTTCGGAGGATCATAGAGCGTGCATACAGAAACTTACTGGATGAGCACAATCAATCAGAATGGTAATTCTTTCATAGAGAGGAAGGAGACATCGAAGTAACAAACAATATAGACATTCAGTTTTGTCTATTAAATCGCCTGGGGAAGTTGGGGAAGGGTGACAAAAATTGAACAATGGGTATCAATAAAATTATGGCATGTAACAAAAAGGATAAACTTTAACACACTATAAACATGAGGCATATGAGATAATCAAAGGAAAAAAAGAAGCAAATACAAAACTTACCCCATTTAAGTAAGAAGCAGAGAAGTCGAAGAAAGTTAGTGATCGATGTGAAGTATGAAAAGATGAACTGTAGATATGTTGTGGATATTAGAACAAATCCAGAAGTCGGAAATTTATAGTAAGGATTAGAGGAAAATGATAGGTGTACAAAATAGCTAAAAGACTAAGAGAGCGAAAGCGGTGATAAAATGAAGATGACTCCACAGAGGAGTGAAGGCGGGGAAAATTTTGGTCAGCACGCACGTGTCAAACCGGGAAGAAAAGGGGTATCTCGTGTCTAATCATTGTAGGCACATGAGGCCCAAGTTTGGTTTTAAAATATTTGGTAAAATTGCATCTTGTTTGGTAGTCTCTTTAACTTATACTCGTTTTGTTTTTTTATTTACATCCGTATCTATTTTTTTTTGTTAAAAGTATTATAAAAAGACAATTTTGCCCTTCTTTAATAAAAGACTATTGACAAAAACTGTAGACTGCAGGCAAAACTTCAGCATATATTTGNTTCCTCCACTTTGTCAACTCTAGTTTCTTAATGACGTTTGGAGATATTGCGAATGTAAAACCTCAGATGATGAAAATTACAACAAGTTCGGTATAAAAGAGACAAATTGCCAAAAGAGAAAGCGAAGCAAAGAAAATGGTCATAATTTAAGGATGTCATAACTTTTCAATTGACACGAAGGAAGTACATAAGTTACAATTCAGTAGAATTAAGTGCAGAATCAGATGAGAATTAAGTGGAACAAATAAGAGTAGAAGGTAAATTCAATTGAATTTAGCGTATAAATTGTTCTCTGTCTAATACACAAAAAAATAATCCTATAAGCTAAATATGGAGAAACTCTGCTTCGGTAGACAAATGAATAAAATTATGAGACTCTAGGGGTCATGTGGTACTCAGGGAATCTGCAAAAACCAATCTTTGTAACAGGAAAACAGTTGCATTTGGTTTCAAACTTCCAATAAAGCATACGTGATATCATTCTTCTCCCCCCCCTCACAAGTCATGACATTGGGAAGTCTAAAGCAGAAACAAAACAAAAGCAGATAACTATTGGTAAGAATAATCCAGTGATCCCTTAAGTTTCTCCTCTCTTTTTTTCCCTTCTAACTATGGTGTTTGGCCACTTTGCGCGCACTTGGACCTAATAACTTTCAATGTATTGACTTATTAATCTATTTTTTCAAATACATGTTTCAACACTACTTAAGACGAATTTCGAAATGCTTAAATTTTATACTTATTAAAATAATATAATATAGAGTGAGCTATTACTCAATTCTCAACCAAACCCCATCTTGTTTGTCCTTTTTTCTATTTTTTACTTTGATCCAAGAATTAAAGGAATAATCCTTTTCGGAGGATCATAGAGCGTGCATACAGAAACTTACTGGATGAGCACAATCAATCAGAATGGTAATTCTTTCATAGAGAGGAAGGAGACATCGAAGTAACAAACAATATAGACATTCAGATTTGTCTATTAAATCGCCTGGGGAAGTTGGGGAAGGGTGACAAAAACTGAACAATGAGTATCAATAAAATTATGGCATGTAACAAAAAGGATAAACTTTAACACTATATAAACATGAGGCATATGAGATAATCAAAGGAAAAAAAGAAGCAAATACAAAACTTACCCCTTTTAAGTAAGAAGCAGAGAAGTCGAAGAAAGTTAGTGATCTATGTGAAGTATGAAAAGATGAACTGTAGATATGTTGTGGATATTAGAACAAATCCAGAAGTTGGAAATTTATAGTAAGGATTAGAGGAAAATGATAGGTGTACAAAATAGCTAAAAGACGAAGAGAGCGAAAGCGGTGATAAGATGAAGATGACTCCACAGAGAAGAGTGAAGGCGGGGAAAATTTTGGTCAGCACGCACGTGTCTAACCGGGAAGAAAAGGGGTATCTCGTGTCTAATCATTGTAGGCGCATGAGGCCCAAGTTTGGTTTTAAAATATTAGGTAAAATTGCATCTTGTTTGATACCCTCTTTAACTTATACTCGTTTTGTTTTTTTATTTACATCCGTATCTATTTTTTTTGTTAAAAACATTATAAAAAGACAATTTTACCCTTCTTTAATAAAAGACTATTGACAAAAACTGTAGACTGCAGGGCAAAACTTCAGCATATGTTTAGTATAAAGTTTTAGCAAATGAACTAAATAACTTCAGCATGCATTAGAAAAAACTAATTAGAAAATTACATACTGCAAGACAAAAATTTAAGCATGTTTAGTCTGAAGTTTTAGCAAATGAACGAAAAAACTTCAGCTTGTTTAGACTGAAGTTTCAGATAAAACTCACGACAAAACTGTAGACTGCATGGTAAAATTTCAGCATGTTTTGGTATGAAATTTTAGCAAATGAACTAAATAACTTCATCATGCATTAGCAAAAACTCATTAGAAAATTATATACTGCAAGACAAAAACTTAAGCATGTTTAGTCTAAGATTTTAGCAAATGAACTAAAAAACTTGAGCATGCTTAGTCTGAAGTTTTAGCAAATGAACTAAAAAACTTAAGGATATTTAATCTGAAGTTTTAGCAAATGAGCTAAATAACTTAAGCATGTTTAGTTTAAAGTTTTAGTAAATGAACTAAAAAACTTAAGCATGTTTAATCTGAAAATTTAGCAAATGAACTAAATAACTTCAGCATGTTTAGATTGAAGTTTCGGATAAAACTCATGACAAAACTGTAGACTGTAGGATAAATAACTTCAGCACGCATTAGCATGAAGTTTTAGCTTCAATGTGAAACAACTTCATGCTATATAAGCATGAAGTTTTAACTTCAACATGAAACAACTTCATGCTACATGAAATTTTAGCTTCAAGGTGAAACAACTTCATGCAAGTGTGATGTCACGACCCAAAATCCACTAAGGTCGTGATGGCGCCTAACACCGCCGTCAGGCAAGCCAACGGTGAATGATTAACTTAATTACTCCTTTTAGTATTTGAAATCAAAATTTTCATTAAATAAAGAGTATGAAATAGAATTTACAAGGTAAGTGATAATATTTACACGAACTACAATAATGAACAATCCCATAAGTACCCCCAAAACTCGGTGTCACAAGTGCATGAGCATCAACTAGAAAATATAATAAAATACAATATCTGTCTGGAATACAAATTAGACAGGAGAACATAAATAACTCTGATGGAGACTCTGTAGGTTGCGGATCGTAACATGAAATGCAGCTCACAGTAGGTCCCCGCAACATTCGCGCCTCTACGCCTAAATGACAACCAGACATATATGTACCTGCACAAAAATGTGCAACAAGTGCAGCATGAGTACGTAAATCAACGCGTACCCAGTAAGTATCTAGCCTAACCCCAGAGAAGTAGTCACGAGGGGTCGACATCGACACTTACTACTGGTCAAACAAGACAAATACAGTAAGAAGTAAACAGATATGGGGCAGAGTAAATAAACGAAATAAACAAGTATAAATACGTAATGAAATCTTTCCCTCAACAATAAACTCAAGCTCTCGATTAGCAGTCACCCCCTCCACCGGTATGTGTGTGTGTGTGTGTGTGTGTGTATATATAATGGACCTCACCAGATAGGTCGTCATAATTCAAATCAGGAAAACTCCCAGATACACTGACTTTTTGACAATAATATGCACGTTTTCCCATAGGAGTATTTTATAGAAATACTGATACGTACGGCCCGATCCCATCACAATCTGGTATATAACCATAGATACATCTATTATATTCGCGAGGCGAATGGTCCGCTCCCATGAGAGTGTGGTACATAATCCTGCCGAGGTGAACGGGCCGATCCCAAAAGATGTGCGCACTGCCGAGGGTCAAACGACACGAACCATAAATGTATCTATCCTGCCGAGGAGAACTAATTTATCTAGTTTATTGGTTGACAAGGTTAATATTGCTCATAAAAATCTGTCGAGTTCTTACTCGCCTATTTAGGCTAACCTAACGTATATATGTCTATGGAACTAGAACTAACAAGAACGCATTTGTAATTCCTATAAATCAACCAAGAAAGGAAATCAGGTATATGTCTATCGTAATCGCGAATCTGTTCCCCGTTGCCTAGGTTCAAGAACTTGCTTTACTCAATCCTATGTGCAATCTAGAATTTTCACTTTCGAGTTCAATTCTAGATTCGTAGATAGTATTCAATTGATGATCAAGCAATTAAATAATTAAGCGTGAGATTGAATAAATAAACTAATATGATAAATCAAGAAACCAAAATCAATATCCGAATAACAATAGTCATGAAAGAACCACAACCCTTGGACGTGAAGTTTAGCTCCACATAGACATGGTAGCCAAACAACAAATCATACAAAAAGAAACATACAAATTATTAAGTTTGACGGAAGAAGATGAAATCCAGCCTCCACGGCAATTCCTTTCTCTCCCTAGGTCGAATCCCCTTCAAAAAGTATGTTAATGACCTAAAAGAGGCATTTTTGGCTTATATATTGCGTCCAAAAGTCGTGGACCAAACTTTTCCTTTTCTTTTTCCGAATCACCTTCAGAGATTAATGCTGAGGTGGATGCTTCGCGTCCGCCTCAGCTTGAACTTCTCAGCATCGTATGCTAGGGTGGATGCTTCGCGTCCACCCTTTGTTCCCTCAACCTTGCTGCGCCCAGGTGCGGATGCTAAGGTGGATGCTTTCTCAAGACTTCACTACTAAGGGTGCTCCAAATAGCCTTTTTCCATGGTTGGAAGCGACACATCCACCCTCTTCTCCTATAGCTGGAGCATCTTCTCTTTATATTTTTTCACTCCAAACATCTTAATTCATCACACATAACTTAATTAGTCATAAAACCAATAATGAACACATGTTGGTCAAACTTCTCAAAAACCTTCAAATTACAACTTTCGCCAAATGACTTTAAAATGACCTACGGACCTCCAAATCCATATCCGGATGCGCTCCCAATACTAGAATCACCATACGGAGCTATTCCCAGGCTTGAAATCCCAAACGGGCATTGATAACATTGAAATGCACTTCAACTCAAATTTATGAAATTCTTCCAAAATGCCAACTTCCATAATAGAAATCGAAACGCTCCCGGGTCATCCAAAACCCGATCCAGACATACACCCAAGTCCAAAATTATCATACGAACCTGTTGGAACTTTCAAATCCCGATTCCGATGCCGTTTACTCAAAAATCACACCTTAGTAAATTCCTCAAACTTAAAGCTTCCAAAAGAGAATTTCTTTCCAAATCAACCCCGAACTTCCCGAAATTCAATTTCGAACACGCGTACAAGTCGTAATACCTAAAGTGAAGCTACTTGTGGCCTCAAACTGCCGAACGGCGCGCTAGAGATCAAAACGACCGATCGAGTCGTTACATTCTCTCCCACTTAAACATATGTTCATCATCGAACGTGCTAAGAACTGCTCTGGAGTTGTCCGAAATCACTGTTTAGCACCCCATGCATCTACCCGTGCTACCACAACCCAGTTGAGCACATTAGCTTGAGCCAGTCTGAAGATCCTCCCTTTTATTTAGTCAAATAAGCCTTAGTGCTAAATTCCAACATCCGGAATTCTCCACCAAGCCTGTTTCCAACATACGAACACCGTATCAATCACTACCCGATACACCAATACATGATTGCATACCTTTGCTGAATTCACACCATGCACCACATAATTCTCATGACCATAATAATATCCTACGATAACAATAGCCAAAGTTCATGAATCTGATGCCCACAACACTCCTCATGACACATATAAGTCCTGTTCCAACTCTTGCAATGCTGCCACAACAGAAGAGATGTGTAGAAATTCATAACCAACTGCCGAGTCAACAAATCATTGAGTTTATCCTCTTGACAAGAACCATTACCTCATTATGAACCAAATAACGATATTTGCTCTTTAATATGCCTCATATAAATCTAATCGCCCTGATCCCAGGTCCAATAATCTCGTCTCACCCAGTATAAGCTGCTCAGGCAATAAGCCACCTCAGATACTGCCAAAAATCTCATATGCCACAATGTGCCCACAAGCTACAAACTCGAATGTGATACATAGGGAAAACGAACTCTAGAAAGAACTACTCAACCCACGTAACTAATTAAACGACCGAAAAGGTGTTATGAACCTTCCCCAAAAAATGAGAAACAAAACACACAAGGATAGATATGGGGAATTGTACTCAACATCACATTGTTACGGCGTGCAACCTGATCCACACATGATACCATTGCGGCGTGCAACCCGATCCAACCATGATACCCATGGCGGCCTGCCACCCCATCCACATATAAATTCTATAAGGAGATACTTATTGAGCTAGAATGCTCATTCGAGCAAAATACCCGAATGTCGACCACGAGCACGCCAAGTGCATAATACCATCCCTGGGGAGACAGATAGCGCCATACGCTACGAAACTCAAGCACGACTAAGGTGTAATAAATGACCTGCATCTCGAGAGCCATCCTGCTCATATAACACCGCAAGTTACACGGGACCACAACACCTGTGCGAATGATCAAGCCGTCTCACAACCCATATAGAACAATACACAGAATGGCTGACGACAGAAATAACTGTCATAACCCAATCTACCTCCGTATAACGTCATGACGTCACCTAGTCTCTACGACTAGGTAAGCCTAACAAATTGCGGAAATAACAATACGAATGTAAAACTTGCAACTAACAGCAATGGATAACTGAATAACTAGTAATAATGCCGCTCGGCATGTACAATAATCAATACTCTATAATACACAGTCTTCCCAAAATCCGGAACATCGTAAGTCACAAGCTACAGAAGGAAACTAGTATCTCTATTCACTAGTGTCTAACAAAAGAAGTACGGAAGGTAAATGACATATGAGAGAATAGAGGGGGACTCCGAGGTCTGCAGACATGGCATATGTACCTTGAAGTCTCCGTATAGCAGAAATCACTCTCATCTAGTAGCGGGGCTGATAAAAAGTACCTGGATCTACACACAAAATATGTGCAGATGAGTAGCATGAGTACACCACAACGGTACCTATTAAGTGCCAAGCCTAACCTCGGTAGAGTAGTGAGGAGGTCAGGTCCACTGGTATACAATAAATAAAGCAGGAGAATATAACAGTATAATAAGAGACTGGAATTTAACAAAAGGAAAATCACAGTGAAATAACAGTACAACACACAGGAATAAACAACAGGGGATCTCCCGAGAAACCGTCTCGTAGTCCCAAAATAAATATGTACTGAGAACTCCCGAGATACCGCTTCGTAGTCTCAAACATAAATATACAGGGAGAAATCCCGAGGTACCTCCTTGTAGTCTCAAAAGTAAATGTGCAGGGAGAACTCCCGAGGTACCGCCTCATAGTCTCAAAAGTAAATATGCAGGGAGAACTCATGAGGAACCGCCTCGTAGTATCAAAAGTAAATATGTAGGGAGAACTCCCGAGGAACTGCCTCGTAGTCTCAAAAGTAAACACACAGCTAAAACCGATACATACCACAGTTAACAGCAAGAATTCCACAGTTAAGACAGACAAAGAACAAAGAAAAGTAGGAAATCAACTAGGCATGCTTCACAGAGTTCAAATAAGCAGTTAAAGCACGTATAAATGCGATATTAGACTAAATGGGATAACTACACATATTGGAATAACTCAAATAAGAATGGAAACAGACAAATACTCATTACAACAATATAACTCAATTTAAAAGGAAAAACAGCTTGATACTCAGTAAAAATTAGGTTTTACAATAATATAGCTTGTGTACGTACTCGTCACCTCACGTACACGGCGCTCACATATCACAACAGCACCAAATCCTAAGGGAATTTCCCCCATACAAGGTTAGGCAAGCCACTTACCTCGAACCAAGCTCAATCAATCGGTAACAATGGCTTTTCCATGAATATCTGACTCTGAATGGCCCAAATCTAGCCAAAATCCATTACATATCATAAATATAACTATAAGAAACTAATCTAGTAAATGAAATCAAAGTTAAAGCAAGAAATTAGAAAATCGCCCCAAAACGTTTTTTCGGGCCCACATCTCAGAATCGGGTAAAAGTCACAAAATACGAACATCATTCACTCATTAGTCCAAACATATAAGAATTTCTCAAATCCGACCTCAAATCGCCTTCCAAATCTCAAAAGCTTAGTCTAGGAAGTTTCTACCATGTTTACCCAATTTCCAACTCAAATCCTAAATTAAAGGGTGGAATCAACTATAGATTAATGAGATGTAACCATAAAAGAGTTAAGAATCGTTACCCACAAGCTTCCTCTAAAAATCCCTCGAAATTTTGCCTCAATCCAGGCTCTCAAGGTCCAAAACTGGAGAATGAAATCAAACCCTTGCACTTGGCCCTTTTCTGCCCAGCGATTGCGCACCTGTGGGCCAAGAATCGCACCTGCATCACCGCACCTGTGGAATTCCCATCGTAAGTGTGGATTCCACTTAAAAACTCAGCGTCCGCTTCTTCAATCAAAGGGTCGCACCTGCGTGTGCGCACCTGCGGACCTATGTCCGCTTCTGCGGGTCGTTGAGCGCTTCTGCGGGCATCGCAGATGAGGCACCTACTTCGCACCTGCAACCCCAGGCAACTCCTCTCCTTTCCGCTTCTGCACTTGCCTCTCCGCACTTGCGATCCCGCACCTGCGGACTCCCCACCGCAGGTGCGAAAACACCAGGACTCAAATAGCTTCAGCAATTGTATAAGTGCAAAACTCAATCCGTTAAGCATACGAAACACACCCGAGGCCCCCGGGACCTCAACCAAACATACCAACTAGTCCTAAAACACCATACGAACTTAGTATATCCCTCAAATCGTATCAAAAAATGCTAAAAACACGAATCACCCTCTAATTCAAACTTAATGAACTTTAAAACTTCAAACTTTTACAACCTATGCCGAAGCATATCAAATCACGTCTGATTGACCTAAGATTTTGTACACAAGTCATATTCGACATTAAGGACCTATTCTAACATCCGGAATCTGAATATAACCCCGATATCAAAAAGTCCACTTCCGGTCAAAATCTCCAAAAAATTCGACTTTTGCCATTTCAAGCCTTAATCAGCCACATACCTCCAAAACAGAATCCAGACACGCCCCTAAGTACAAAATCACCCAACAAATCTAACGGAATCGACAAAACTCTATTTTGGAGTTGTCTTCACACAGTTCCAACTACGGTCAAAATTCTAAGACTGAAGCTTCCGTTTTAGGGACTAAGTGTCCCATATCACTCCGAAACCAAAATCAAGACCTCCCGGCAAGTCACATAAGCAGAAAAGATACGGGAAAAATAGTAAATAGGGGATCTGGGCTATTACTCTCAAAACAATCGTCCGAGTCATTACATCCTCCCCCTCTTAAAACAATCGTTCGTCCTTGAACGAGCATAGATACATATCTGAAGTGGTGAAAAGATGAGGATAACGGCTGCGCATATCCTGCTCAGTCTCCCAAGTCGCCTCCTCGACCGGCTGACCCCTCCACTGAACATTCACGGAAGCAATGTTCTTTGACCTCAGCTTTCGAACATGCAAGTCCAAAATAGCAACTGGCTCCTCAGCATAAGATAGATCCTTGTCCAACTGGATTGAGCTAAAATCCAACACATGAGCTGGATCATTGTGATACTTTCGGAGCATAAAAACATGGAATACTGGATGGACTCCTGCTAGACTGGGAGGTAAGGCAACCTCATAAGCAACCTCCCCAACTCGCCGCAACACCTCAAAGGGACCAATGAACCTCAGTCTCAACTTGCCCTGCTTTCTGAACCTCATAACGCCATTCATAGGCAAAACCCGGAGCAAAACTCGCTCTCCAACCATGAATGCAACATCGCGAACCTTCCGATACGCATAACTCTTATGTCTGGACTGGGCTATGCGAAGTCGATCCTGAATCACCTTCACCTTATCCAGGGCATCCTGAATCAAGTCTGTACCCAGTAATCTAGCCTCCTCCGGCTCGAACCAACCCACTGGAGATCGACACCGCCTACCATACAGAGCCTCATACGGTGCCATCTGGATGCTCGACTGATAACTATTGTTGTAGGCAAACTCCACAAGTGGCAAGAACTGATCCCAAGCACCCCTAAAATCTATCACACAAGCGCGGAGTTTATCCTCCAGTATCTAAATAGTGCGCTTAGATTGTCCGTCCGTCTGAGGGTGAAATGTTGTGCTCAACTCAACCCGAGTACCCAACTCCTACTGTACAGCCCTCCAGAACCGTGATGTAAATTGCGTACCTCGGTCAGAGATGATAGATACCGGTACGCTATGAAGCCTGACAATCTCGCAGATATAAATTCGAGCTAACTGCTCAGAAGAATAGGTAGTCATCACAGGAATGAAATGAGCTGACTTGGTCAGCCTATCCACAATCACCTAGACTGCATCAAACCTCCGCTGGGTCCGTGGGAGTCCAATAACGAAATTCATAGTGATCCGCTCCCATTTCCACTCCGGAATCTCTAACTTCTAAAGAAACCCACCTAGCTGCTGATGCTCGTATTTCACCTGCTGGCAATTTAGACAGCGAGCCACATACTCCACTATGTCTTTTTTCATCTTCCTCCACTAGTAATGCTGCCTCAAGTCCTGATACATCTTCGCGGCACCCGGATGAATGGAGTACCGCGAACTGTGAGCCTCCTGAAGAAACAACTCTCGCAAACCATCTAAATTGGGCACACATAACCTGCCATGCATCCTCAATGCACCATCATCCCCAATGATGACCTCCTTAGCATTACCGTGATGGACTGTGTCCATAAGGACAAGTAGATAGGGGTCATCATACTGAAGCTCTCTGATACAATCATAAAGAGAAGACCGAGATACTACACAAGCCAATACTCGACTCTACTCAGAAATATCCTACAAACTGGCTGGCTAAGGCCTGAACATCCAACTCCAATGGCCTCTCTGCTGCTGGTAGATAGGCTAATCTCCCCAAACTCTCCTCCCGGTGACGCAAAGCATCGGCCACCATATTGGCCTTCCCTGGGTGGTATAAAATGGTGATATCATAGTCCTTCAGTAGCTCCAACCACCTCCGCTGACACAAGTTAAGATCCTTTTGCTTGAATAGATGCTGCAAACTCCGATGATCAGTATAGATGTCATAAGGGACACCGTACAAATAGTGCCGCCAAATTTTCAAGGCATGAACAATAGCTGCTAACTCAAGGTCATGGACATGATAGTTCTTTTCATGCACCTTCAGTTGTCTGGACGCGTAGGAAATCACCCTACCGTCCTGCATCAACATCGCACCGAGACTGATACGCGATGCATCATAATATACAGTATAAGACCCTGAACATGTATGGAATACCACTACTGAGGCTGTAGTCAAAGTTGTCATGAGCTTCTGGAAGCTCTCCTCACATTCCTCTGTCCACTTGAACAGAGCACCCTTCTGGGCCAGCCTGGTCATAGATGCTGGAATAGATGAGAATCCCTCTACAAAACGACGGTAATACCCTGCCAAACCAAGAAAACTCCGGATCTCCGTAGCTGATGACTGTCTAGGCCAACTCTACACTACTTCCACCTTCTTCGGATCCACTGGATCCTATCACTCGATACTACATGACCCAAGAATGCCACTGAGTCTAGCCAAAACTCACACTTTGAAAATTTTGCATATAACCTCGTTGCTCTCAGGGTCTAAAGCACAGTCATCAGGTGCTGCTCATGATCCTCCTGAGTCCGGGAGTACATCAGAATGTCGTCAATAAACACAATGACGAATGAGTTAAGATAAGGCCGGAACACGTTGTGCATCAAGTGCATAAAAGCTGCTGGGGCATTGGTCAGCCCAAATGACATTACAAGGAACTCGTAGTGACCATATCGAGTCCTGAAAGCAGTCTTCGGGATATCTAGCTCCCGAATCTTCAACTGATGATAGCCGTAATGTAAATCAATCTTGGAAAATACCCTGTCATCCTGTAGCTTATCAAATAAATTATCAATACGAGGCAATGGATACATGTTCTTCACTGTAGCTTTGTTCAACTGGCGGTAATCAATACACATCCGCATATAACCATCCTTCTTCTTCACAAATAAGACATGATCACCCCAAGGCGACACACTCGGCCGAATGAAGCCCTTATTAAGCAACTTCTGTAACTGCTCCTTCAACTCTTTCAATTCAGGAGGAGCCATACGGTATGGAGGAATAGAGATGGGCTGAGTGCCCGACAACAAATGCATGCCAAAATCAATATCTCTGTCGGACGGCATGCCCGGAAGATCAGCTGGAAACACTTCTGGAAAGTCTCTCACTACTGGAACTGACTCAATTGTAGGGGTATCAATACTCACATAAGTTAGATACGCATCCCACCCCTTCTCAACCATTCGTTGAGCTTTAAGAAAAGTATACTCTAAGGTACCTCTCCACTCTAATCGCGGTAAACCTGGCATAGTCAGCGCCACGTTCTTTGCGTGACAATCAAGAATAGCATAATGGGGCGACAACCAATCCATGCCTAAGATAACATCAAATTCTACCATGCTGAGTAATAATAAATCGGCTCTGGTCTCAAAATCACTAAGAGCAATCAAACACGATCGATACACGTGGTCCATAATAAGAGAATTTCCCACAGGAGTAGACACATAAATAGGGGAACTCAAAGAATCCCGAGATATGCCCAAATACGGGGAGAAATAAGAGGACACATAGGAATATGTAGAGCATGGATCAAATAATACCGACGCATCTCTATGACAGACCGGAACAATACCTGTAATGACAGAGTCAGAAGCAACTGCTTCTGTATGATATGGAAGAGCATAATACCTGGCATGGCCTCCCCTTCTAGGGCGACCTCAACCTCCCTGACCTCCACCTCGAGCTGGCTAAGTAGGTGGGGCGGTAGCTGGTGCTGGAATCATAGCCTGGGGATCCGGTGGACCACGTGGTGGCTGAGAAGTCTGCGGAGGTGCACCCCTCCTAAGTTTGGGGTAATCCTTCACCATATGTGAGTGTCACCACACTCAAAACAACCCTCGGAGGGCGTGGCTGCTGTGACTGACTCGGGCCAGGTCTGCTGGACTGGCCACTAAAATCACCCCAAGAAGGAGGTACACTAGATACTGGAGGTGCATAATAAGGCTCTTGGGGCCTAGCAGGGGCTGGAACACCACTAGCGGCTGGAAGATCTGAATGAACGGGGCGACTCACATAACCCTTACCATGTCGAACTATAGCTGGGGCACGTGTACCGCTGTAAGTGCCAGACTATCGAGACCTCTTAGCCACCCTCTCCTCTCTATCTCCGGCAAGCATGCCCTCCAATCTCCTGGCAATACTCACAACCTACTGATAAGAAATATCTATCTCCATCTCCCTAGCCATACTAATCCGGATACTAGGGTGGAGTCTCTCAATAAACCGTCGAACCCTCTCTCGAACTGTGGAAACCAAGCTGGTGCATGTAGGGACAAATCACTGAAGCGGACTGCTTACCCTAACACAGTCATAGCACCCTGGCGCAGCTGCTGAAACTTCGCGCACCATAAGTCCCTGAGGCTCTGAGGGACATACACTCTCAAAATCATGTCTGAGAACTGAGTCCATGTAAGTGAAGCTGCCTCATCCGGACTACTCAACTCATAAGCACACCACTACTGATAGGCTGCTCCTATAAGCTGGTAAAAGAAACCCCACTCGTCTATGCTACGCCCATAGTACGGAGAATATGATGACACTCCTCCAAAAAACCCTGAGCATCATCTGTATCCAATCCGCCGAAGGTAGGTGGGTGGTACTTCTTGTACCTCTCAAATCTGAGCTGCTCCACCTTAGAAGCGGTTGTCTTAGTCTCGTGCTGAAGCGGAGCTACTAGATGCATAGGGATGAACTCTAGGGCCTAGTCTACCTGGACCTTTTGCTCAGGAGTACGGGATGCGGGAGTCTGTGCCCCTCCCCAGGCCTGAGATGTGGCAGGAGCAAGTGGAATCAATCCAGCCTGAGCTAAGGTGCTGAACATGCTCAGAAATTGGGCTAGAGTCTCCTGGAGAGATGGTACAGCAATAGGCACCTCAGGTGCTTGCGCTCCGGTTGGAGCTACTGGGGGCTCCTCCATCGCAGTGTGCGCAGGTGCTCTAGATGCACCGCGTGGTCGTCTTCGGCCTCTACCCTGGCCCCAGCCTCTCGTGGCTCTAGCAGGGGGCATGGGTGCCTAGTCATCAGATCCGCATGTACGTGTCCTCACCATATGTGAGAGAATAGAATACAGGAGTTTAGAATTTTGATGTCAACAAATTTTGCACGACAAGGAATCAAAGAAGTATAATTTTTCCTAATAGTTCCATAGCCTCCATAAGATAAGTACAGACATCTCCGTACCGATCTGCGAGACTCTAATAAATCGGCTCGTGACTCATGACACCTATGAACCTAGAGCTCTAATACCAACTTGTCACGACCCAAACTCCCTCCGTATAACGTCGTGACGACACCTAGTCCCTACGACTAGGTAAGCCTAAACAATTGCGGAAATAATAATACGAAAGTAAAACTTGGCAACTAACAGCAATGGCTAACTGAATAACTAGTAATAATGCCGCTCGGCATATACAATAACCAATACTCTATAATACACAGTCTTCCCAAAATCCAGAACATCGTAAGTCACAAGCTACAAAAGGAAACTATTATCTCTATACACCAAAGTCTAACAAAAGAAGTACGAAAGGTAAATGACATAGGAGAGAAAAGAGGGGGACTCCGGAATATGTTAAGCTCGCCAGTATTGTGGTTTTCTTCAATTCGCCTTTGGGGCAGGGTATTGTGAAATGATGCTGGGGAAACGGCTGTTACAGATCGCGGTGTGCAGTAGTTCAGGATCGAAGCGGTGTTTCTAGTATTGATGGCTCGAGAAAGATGATCCTCAGAAAGGTTTAAATTTGGTAGTGATCGATTGGTTCAAGTGCTACAAAGATAGATATTAATTTAAGGCAACAACTGGGCAGCGAAGGATGAGGAAGGACATGTGGGAGGTGTCTCGTGGTGGTTAAACTTCTAGAAGGCCAAGTGTGAGAAACATGAGTCGAGTAGTTGATTAAAGGAGTGAGTTTGACCAAAGTGGGAGAGTGGCAGAGTAGCATATGGGTTCTGTGGTAGAATGACTATACGCCTTAAGAAAAGTTTAGAGTGATTTGGGATTTATGGTGGATAGTGACTGAGTCTACAGACTTAATTTGGAATATTGGCTATTATACGGCAGGAGATTGGATGCGACAGAAATGAGTTGCTTAATATGAAGCAGGATACAACATAACTTTGGATTGGAATGTATTGTCGCACCTTTAGTTGATGTCCATAAGGAGTGAACGGACTTGTACAGCTGGTGAACGAGCACAGGTTCAGGATGTTTTATTGGTTTCGTGGTAATTGTACTCGGTGTAGCGTGGTTGGAGGATGTCAGCATGGAATTTCCACAGGTGGGATATCTCCTGTGAGCAGGTCAGCCCTTGCGTGGTATTGACGAAGCTTCTACGTAGAATTTTACTGGCTATCCGGTAAGAGGTCGAGCATGTAAATACGGCTAGTGATTCAGAGTGTTCATGAAATGGTTAACAGGAAGATTTCGAGGAATTTGGCGGGTCGATTGTGCGAGGTCATGTCAATAAAGAATAAGGAATCTTGGTAGGTTCCAGGATTATGAAATTGTAGGTTCAAGCTAAGTGGGAGAGCCCCACCATCTACGATTGGATTACATGATTGTGTACTTGTGAGGTTTCTGGTTATCGGCATATTGGTGGGTTATTACGACTAAGGAAAGAGAACATCAGTGGTGATTTGAGCCAAGGATTTGAGGGACGTGTGCTACAATTGGCCTTATCGATTCATGTTCAGGCTTTGGGAAGACTCAGGATTTATGCTTCGTGTAGATGTAATGTACAAGAAAGTTGATTCAGCCGGGTGCTTCTTTGAGAGGGCGTTCACATGCTGGCAGAGCCTTGGAGTTTAATAATATTTGGGAACAAGTCAGAGTGTGTGACTCTCAACAACGGTCTTAGTGGATTCAAAATTAAAGTGCGGTGCCTAAGGACTTCGAGTCTGTGGTATGGTTAAGTATCGAGCTTTTGCAGTAGATTATGAAAGAGGCTTGGAGTGTTCTATGTTATTTTCGATCTGCGGTGTATCATTGGAGAAATTGGAGAAAATACCTTCGTATTCGTAAAGGAATTATCGGAATGGGTGTACCAGTTGAAGATGCGAATATGCGCACAAGGAGGGTATGAGTTAGTTTGCGGGTTTTGAGGCAACGTGGTCTCGTGAAATAGGGTCACTCAGGATGAGTGTGGTTTGGGTTTGTTATAATTTGAACAGAGCTATTATTATTCCGAAGGCAAGTTCAGAGTAAACTAGAAGAAGTCAGATCGGTTAGCAATGGTTGAATTAGCCTGATGGCGGCAATGATCAGTTTCTTCAGCGTGTTAAGTTATACATGTGATTTGTGGCAGTACGTGCGAGGCTTGGCGGCCGCCGTAATTGATTTTACATAGAGGCATTCGATTATTATGCCCTGTTATGTGAAAAATGGATCCCGGAAGAGTTATGGTGGTTTAGACCACTACTTGAGGTTTGTATTTTTCTGCGATTATCGGAATTCAGTCACGTATTGTAATGGTTCGCCTGAAACGAGTAAAGTGAAAGGTTTCTATATGATGAAGTGTGTATCCTATTAGTGGTTTAGGAGTTATGATGAAATTCTTGAGTTTTCTCGTGTTGGTGAGATAGGTGCGGTGAGCGGCATGAAATTTAAAAGTTGAGGATCAAGGTTGCAGTTCGGTGTTGACAGGGAGGTCACGAGCTCGGACGAGCAGGGAAGGATCCAGATGTTTAAAGTAAGTTGGTATTGTCTTTAGCGTCACTGAGATCGGTGTCATGTGTAAGAGGCTTTGTATACTGATTTACAGACTTTCGATTCGCTTTACAACACTGCATGACTTATGGTCTGGATGTGTAGACTTTGCTACCTGGTGCGGAAGGTCATGGGAGCGTACCCCACAGGGAGATTGTATAAGTGTGACATGTAGTCACTTAATTGATCAAAGATTTAAACCAGGTATAGAGATTGTGGTACTATCGCTAATATGAGAATTTATGCCTGAAGGGCGCTCGATTTATTTGGCTTTGGAATGTGGAAGTTTGTTTCGGATTTGACGGTTGTTCTTGTGTGTCATGGGAAAAAGGGTTATTGTGGATCGTTGAAAGGTTATTAGCCCAGTGCGGTATGATCAAAATCGGCTTGAGGCCCGTGGATGGATCTAAATATGAATGTGGGTTCTATATCAGGCTGGATGTGTTCATTTTAGCATAACATTGTTTTCATAGAGGTCTTCGGGCCTTGGATGTTATTTCTATTGTCGGCCCTTCCGTGTGGTCTCTATTGTGCCATATGGGTTGTGAGGCGGTTTGATTATTTGCACTCGTATTGAGATCACGTATCGTTTGGGTGCTATATGAGCAGGATGGCTCTCGAGATGCAGGTCATTTATTGCACCTTAGTCATTCTTGAGTTTGGTAACGTATGGCGCTATCTGATGGTATTGTGCACTTGGTGTGCTTGTGGTTGACATTCGGGTACTTCGTAGGTATAAGCATTTTGGCTTGATGGGTACTTCCCTATTTATTGTCATGTGTGGATCGGGTGGCACGCCGCCACAGGTATGTTGTTTGGATCAGGTTGTATGCTGCAACAGTATCATGTGTGGATTGGGGTGCACACCGCAACAATATGATGTTGAGTACGGTTCCCCATATCTATTCTTGCGTGTCTTATTTCTCATGATTTGAGGAAGGTTCATAACACCTTTTCGATTGTCTAATTTGTTATGTGGGTTGAGTAGTTCTTTCCAGAGTTCGTTTTTCCTTATGTATCACATTCGAGTTTGTGGCTTGTTGTCACATGGTGGCATTATATGATACTTTCGGTAGTGATTGTGGTGGCTTATTACCGGAACGACTTGTACTGGGTGAGGCGAGATTTTTGGACCTGGGATCCGTGCGATCGGATTTTTATGAGGCATATTAAAGAGAAAATATCATTATTTGGTTCATAATTAGGTAATGGTTCCTGTTAGGAGGAGAGACTCAATGTTTTGTCGACTCGGCAGGTGGTTATGAAATTTTACACATCTCTTCCATCGTGGCAGTACTGTAAGAGTTGGAACCAGACTTATATGTGTCATGAGGTGTGTTGTGAGCATCAGATTCGTGGAATTTCGGCTATTGTTGTCAGAGGATGTTATTGTGGTCATGAGGATAATGCGGTGCATGGTGTGAATTCAGTGAGAGTATACAATGGTACATCGTGTAGTGATTGAAACGGTATTCGTATATTGGAAGCAGGCCCAGTAGAAAATTTCGGATGTTGGAATTTGGATCTAAGGCTTATTTTTCTAAACAAAGGGGAGGATCTCTCAACTAGGTTGTGGTAGCACAGATATGTGCTCAAGGTGTTAAACAATAATTTCAGTAAACTCCGGAGTAGTTCTTAGCATGTTCGAGGATGAACGTATATTTAAGTGGGAGAGAATGTAACGACCCAACCGGTCGTTTTGACTTTTAGAACCTTGTTCCCCTAATAAGACTCCTCCTATTTGTTTTTACTAATTTATGACTTGCGGGTNGTAGTCACTTAATTGATCAAAGATTTAAACCAGGTATAGAGATTGTGGTACTATCGCTAATATGAGAATTTATGCCTGAAGGGCGCTCGATTTATTTGGCTTTGGAATGTGGAAGTTTGTTTCGGATTTGACGGTTGTTCTTGTGTGTCATGGGAAAAAGGGTTATTGTGGATCGTTGAAAGGTTATTAGCCCAGTGCGGTATGATCAAAATCGGCTTGAGGCCCGTGGATGGATCTAAATATGAATGTGGGTTCTATATCAGGCTGGATGTGTTCATTTTAGCATAACATTGTTTTCATAGAGGTCTTCGGGCCTTGGATGTTATTTCTATTGTCGGCCCTTCCGTGTGGTCTCTATTGTGCCATATGGGTTGTGAGGCGGTTTGATTATTTGCACTCGTATTGAGATCACGTATCGTTTGGGTGCTATATGAGCAGGATGGCTCTCGAGATGCAGGTCATTTATTGCACCTTAGTCATTCTTGAGTTTGGTAACGTATGGCGCTATCTGATGGTATTGTGCACTTGGTGTGCTTGTGGTTGACATTCGGGTACTTCGTAGGTATAAGCATTTTGGCTTGATGGGTACTTCCCTATTTATTGTCATGTGTGGATCGGGTGGCACGCCGCCACAGGTATGTTGTTTGGATCAGGTTGTATGCTGCAACAGTATCATGTGTGGATTGGGGTGCACACCGCAACAATATGATGTTGAGTACGGTTCCCCATATCTATTCTTGCGTGTCTTATTTCTCATGATTTGAGGAAGGTTCATAACACCTTTTCGATTGTCTAATTTGTTATGTGGGTTGAGTAGTTCTTTCCAGAGTTCGTTTTTCCTTATGTATCACATTCGAGTTTGTGGCTTGTTGTCACATGGTGGCATTATATGATACTTTCGGTAGTGATTGTGGTGGCTTATTACCGGAACGACTTGTACTGGGTGAGGCGAGATTTTTGGACCTGGGATCCGTGCGATCGGATTTTTATGAGGCATATTAAAGAGAAAATATCATTATTTGGTTCATAATTAGGTAATGGTTCCTGTTAGGAGGAGAGACTCAATGTTTTGTCGACTCGGCAGGTGGTTATGAAATTTTACACATCTCTTCCATCGTGGCAGTACTGTAAGAGTTGGAACCAGACTTATATGTGTCATGAGGTGTGTTGTGAGCATCAGATTCGTGGAATTTCGGCTATTGTTGTCAGAGGATGTTATTGTGGTCATGAGGATAATGCGGTGCATGGTGTGAATTCAGTGAGAGTATACAATGGTACATCGTGTAGTGATTGAAACGGTATTCGTATATTGGAAGCAGGCCCAGTAGAAAATTTCGGATGTTGGAATTTGGATCTAAGGCTTATTTTTCTAAACAAAGGGGAGGATCTCTCAACTAGGTTGTGGTAGCACAGATATGTGCTCAAGGTGTTAAACCATAATTTCAGTAAACTCCGGAGTAGTTCTTAGCATGTTCGAGGATGAACGTATATTTAAGTGGGAGAGAATGTAACGACCCAACCGGTCGTTTTGACTTTTAGAACCTTGTTCCCCTAATAAGACTCCTCCTATTTGTTTTTACTAATTTATGACTTGCGGGTATGGTTGGTTCGGGATTTGGAAGTGTTCGGGTTGAAATCGGAGCACTTGGTTCCTTAGTTGGCTTTAAAAAGGGCAATTCTGACTTCGGTCAACTTGTTTAGAAAATGACCCCGGAATCGGGATTAGACAATTTTCGAGCCTGGGAATAGCTCCGTATGGTGATTTAAGACTTGCACGCAAAATTTGGTGTCATTCCGAGTAGTTTAAGCATGTTTCGGCGCGTTCGGAGTAAGTTTGAAGAATTTGAAAATTCTAAGTTGAATCAATTTGGTTTGAGGTATGATTCTTAGTTTTGATATTGTTTTACACGTTCCGAGGGTTCAGGCGAGTCTGTTTTATGATTTCAAACTTGTTGGTATATTTGGGCGGGGCCCCGGAGGTTTCGGGTGTTAACCGGATGAGGCTCAGACCAAGGTTGGATTTTTGAAGAGCAGCTGTTGCACCAGGCTTCTGCTGCAACCGCACCTGTGCATGGGCAGCCGCAGGTGCGAGCTTGCAGGTGCGAGCTACGAGCCGCAGAAGCGAAAGAGTGAGGGCAGCCCAGCCACCGCAGATGCGGAAATTTTGGCGCACCTGCGAGACCGCAAGTGCGAGAGCAGTGGTCGCAGGAGCAGATGGACTCGCAGAAGCGGCCCCTTTTGTTCGCAGATGCGGATCTTGGCTAGGTAAGGTAAGTGCGCACCTGCGAGGATTTTTCCACAGGTACGGGACCGCAGATGCGGCCAAGGCACTGCTGGTGCGAAAAAGCGAAGGGCAGAATCGTATTTAAGAGCGGGATTTGGCTCCTCTTCTCTCATTTTTCACTTGGTTGGGGCGATGTTGGAGAGCTTCAAGGAGGGATTTTCATCATCTATGACTAGGTAATTGATTCCCATCTATTGCAAGTTACATACTTGGATTATATATGGATTTAGACATGAAAATTTATAGAAATTTGGGATTTTAAAGAAAAACATAGAAATTGGTATTTTTGGATTTTAACAACGAAAATGGCTATGGAATTGGATGGAAATGGTATATTTGAGTTCTTGAGGTTATGAGTAATGATTGCCTCCGAAAACTTCCAGAATCCGGGCACGTGGGCCCGGGGTGCATTTTAAGGATTTTACCAATTTAGATTAGGTAATTAATTTAATAGTCTAATTTTGAATTATTGAGCATGTATTAATTATTTTGTATAACATTTGGATAGTTTTGGATTTTTCGTCATCCAATTGGGAGTTTTACACGACATCGTGATTGGAAGTGAGCTTTGAGACAAGGTAAGTCTCTTGCCTAACCTTGTAAGAGAGAATTTACCCCATAGGAGATTTAAATTAATAATTGTTGCTAATTGTGGGGTGGTACGTACGCACGAGGTGACGAAAGTCCGTGCGTAGCTACTAATATTTCTAAAGTCCGGATTGTTTAGGACTCAAATCATAAATTACTTGTGATGATTGTATCCTTATTTAATTAAAGCAATAGAATTATGTTGCAATTGTTAGAGGAAATGGTAAAAGATTGAAATCTCATAATGTTGAAATTTTGTTCAGAATTACGTACACGACACTCTGGATCTGTCACGACTTAAAATCCACAAAGGTCGTGATGGTGCCGGACACCACTGTCAGGCAAGCCAACCATAATCAATTAACTTAATTACCCATTTTAGTATTTTTGAAATAAAAATTACTCTAATGAAATTGTAAAGATAAAACTCACAGAGTAAATGATAAATATTTTTAGCAACTAAATTTTTAAACAATTCACAACCATTCCCAAAACCCGGTGTCACAAGTGCATGGGCATTTACTTGGGAATTAAAAATAAAATACAGTATCTGTCCAGAATACAAATTAGACAGGAAAATATAATAACTCTGAAAGAGACTCTGTTAGCTGCGGATCATAATATAGAATGCAACTCATCTATTTCCCCACAATTATTAACCACACCTCTGCGCTCACAAGGCCGCTATACATATATGTACCTACACAACACAATGTGCAGCAAGTGCAGTATGAGTACGAAAATAACGTGTACCCAGTAAGTATCAAGCCTAATCTCGAAGTTGTAGAGACGAGATAGCCGACTTTGACACTCACTATGGGTCAATAATAATAATTGAAATAAAACTAAAATATCTAAATCAGCATGATTCACAGAATTTATAATAATTTATTTAACCAGCAGAAATAACCAAATTCCTTCAAATGCAACAATTCTCAATATATTAATTAAATCATTCAATTTCAATAAAACTTTCAATTTATCAAATAGTCTCATTTACACGAATAATAATTCCTTAACAAGCAGAAATAATAATTCATTAAATTTCAAAGATTTTCAATTTATCAATTAGCTTCGCAAGCTGAAATAAATTATTAAGGTATCGTGTAATTATTATTATTAAGCATGATTTCTGCCGAGGACGTACGACCCGATTCAGAGTATCGTGTACACTGCCGAGGGACGTGCGGCACGATCCATAGATGCATCTATCCTTCCGAGGTGTTCGGCTCGCTCCACAAGAAAGGAGGACATTTGCTTATGTACCTACGGAAGGAGAGTATATTTATTATAAGATAAATTCGGGAGGAAGAACAATTTCTTTTAACAATTAATTAATTTAAACAGACAATCAAGCATATGAGATTTCTATCCTTTCATATCTTTATCTAACAATTTACAATATATTCATATATATATCAATTAATATTAATTAAACAAATAATATAATTTACACAAATAATTCATGCTTTGAGTCCTAAACTACCCAGACTTTAGCATTAATAGTAGCTACGCACGGACTCTTGTCACCTCGTGCGTACGTAGCCCCCGCAATTAGCAACAATTATTCAGTTTAATACCTATGAGGTAATGTTTCCCTCACAAGATTAGACAAGAGACTTACCTCGTCTCAAAGTTCACTTTTTGATTACCACGTCGCGTTAAATTCTCGATTCGACGCCGAAATCCAAAACTATCCAAATATTATACAAAATAATTAATATATACTAAATGATTCGAACTTTATCTATTAAATGAATTACCTTATCCAAAATGATAAAATTTCTAAAATTCACCCCGAGCCCGCATGCTCGGATTCTGGAAAGTTTCGGATGAAAACGTTACCCATAATCTCAAAAACTTAAATATATAATTTCTACCCAATTCCATAACTATTTTCGTGGTTAACATCTCATTTTTATAAAAATCTAGATTTTTCATCTAAATCTTTGATTTCTAAGATTTACTAGTTATAATCTACCTATAATCTATGTATTTAATTCAAGGGGTGTAGAATTAACTTACCTCCAAGTTGTTAGTTGAACTCCCATCTCAAAAGCTCTGAAATCGCCCGAAAATGGAGGAAAAATGGGCTCAAAATGTCTGAGCCCCGATTTTTAACCATTCTGCCAAGCTGTGGTTTCGCACCTGTGGAAGGGGTACCGCACCTGCGGCTTTCGCACCTACAGAAAATCCTTGCAGGTGCGAGTTGCGATCGCCTGCTCCCTTTCGCATCTGCGCGCACTGCCCCGCACCTACGCATTCGCAGGTGCGCCGAAATTCCGCATCTGTGGCAGTGGCCTCCCCTTCCCTTTTTCCGCTTCTGCGCATGAACCTTGCATCTGCGAGAGTCGCACGTGCGGCTGTGCAAGCGCATGTGCGAACGTACCAGAAACAGAAGGCTTCAGTTCTTCTTCAAAATTCCAAAGTTGCTCCGAGCCTCGTTCGGTTAACATTCGGGGCCCCCGGGCCCCGTCCGAACATACCAACAGGTTTGAAATAATAAAACTGACTCGCACGAACTCACGGAACGTGTAAAATAACATTAAATCTAAGAATCATACCCTAAACCAAATTGATTCAAACTTAAATTTTTCAAGTTCTTTAATTTACTTCCAATGCGCCAAAATATACTTAAACTACTCGAAATGACATGAAATTTTGCGTGCAAGTCTTAAATCACTATACGAAACTATTCACAAACTCGGAATTCCAAACGTACTACAATTACGCAAAAACCTACTCCAAACCAATTTTAAAGAACTTTAAACTTTCAAATAGTTAATTTTCACTATTAAGCGCCAAAACGCTCCCGGGTTATCCAAAACCCGATTCGAACATGCGCCCAAGTCCGAAATCATTATACAAACCTATTGGAAGCGTCAAATCCCGATTTCGAGGTCGTTTTCTCAAAATATTGACCGAAGTCAAACTTGGCCTTTTAAGGTTAACTTAAGGAACCAAGTGTTCCGATTTCAACCCAAACACATCTAAATCCCGAACCAACCATCCCCGCAAGTCATAAATATTTAAAAACACATTTGGAAAGTTTTATGTAAGGGAACGGGGTTCTAAAAGTCGAAACGACCGGCTGGGTCGTTACTTTCTCTCCCACTAAAATATACGTTCGTCCTCGAACGTGCTAAGGAGTGTTCCGTAGTTATCCAAAATTACTGTTTAACACCTCGTGCACCTACCCACACCCAGTTGAGCACATTAACTCGAGCCAATCTGAAAATTCTCCCCTTTATTTAGACAATTAATCCTTAGAGCCCAATTCTAACATCCAGAATTCTCCACCATGCTTGTTTCCAACCTATGAATGTCGTATCAATTACTACACGATGCACCAATACAGGATTGCATACCTTTGTTGAATTTATACCATGCACCGCATCATTCACATGACTATAATAACATCCTCCGATAACAATAGCCAAAATTCCACGAATCTGATGTTCACAACACACCTCATGATACCTATAATTCCTGTTCCAACTCTTGAACTGCTTCCACGATGGAAGAAATGTGTAGAAATTTATAACCAACTACTGAGTCAACAAATTATTGAGTTTCTCCTTCTGACAAGAACCATTGCCTCATTATTGACCAAATAATGGTATTTGCTCTTTATTATACTTCATATAATC
>AWOL01S0027706.1:0-25854 GCA_000715115.1 Nicotiana otophora | reverse complement strand
GATATTCATGTAAATTATGTAAGTCCCGAGTGATTCATTATGAAATTGGCTATTCCGAGTAAGATTGGGTTGAAAGATATATGTTCAACAAGAATCCCAAATGCTCTATTCATGTTATGTTACCAATTGAGGATGTGTTAAAATATGGGTTGTGCATTAATAATGTTTCGACTTTAAGTCAAGTTCAAATGAAGGCTATCGTGCCAAATTTTGTGAAATATCTCTATGTGCATTTGACTCTAAATTGCTCACATGCGTACTACCCACCTTGATTTGAATTGTAATTGTTTTTGATGATGATAATGATATTTGAGATTGATAAGGTGAGCATGAAATACTGAATATGGCCAACGTGCCAAGAATGACCTTATAATTATGGCCATTAGTGCCAATGAAATGAAAAGATGTGAAAATAATATGAAATATGATGATTGATATAAAAAGGTTGATGTCTCAAATAAGACGGCCTAGCCGATCGGGTCGTGATCGGATTCCGTACTAAATGTACGGTGGTATTGGTAATGATAGTAATTGTGATTGATGTCTCTAATGAGATGGCCTAGCCGATCGGGTCGTGATTGGACATCGTACTAAATTTACGGTGGTATTGATATTAACAGAAATTGTGGTTGATGTCTCTAATGAGATGGCCTAGCCGATCGGGTCGTGATCGGACTCCGTACTAAATTTATGGTGGTATTGGTATTGATAGTAATTGTGGTTGATTCTCTAATGAGATAGGCTAACCGATCGCGTCGTGATCGGACTCCGTGCTAAAAGTATGGTGGCATTGATATTGTGAACACTGGTATTGCGGACAATGGTATATCGATACTAAAAAAATCTCCCAATGTGAGATATGAAAATTAATTTGAATACTGTCTTGATCCTAAATTGAGGTTTGATGTTGATTAGGGATTTTATTGATATTATGATAATCTTGTTTGTATTAATTGTCATTGTATTGAGAGGGTGTTTAGTTATATATACTAGTAATATTCGGCGGTACTAACGTCTCTTTTACCGGGGGCGCTGCATCTTTCAATGGATGCAGGTGGTTCTACAGCAGGAGATATTGTTCAGTGATAGCAGTGCACCTTCTTCCCAGCTGACTTGGTGAGCCCCACTTCATTCTGGGGTCATGAATCTTTTGTACTTATGTATTCTGTTTGAGGTATAGCCGGGGTCTTGTTGCCGGCATTATCATTGTACTCTTCTTTTTCTATAAAGGCTCCGTAGATATAGTGTGGGTTGTATATTGGTGCTGGGGAAAGACAAACTATGTTATGTGGTGGTGTATTACTTGTCCATTGGAGACTTTAAAAATGATAAAACTATCTGAAATAAATTGGTATTGTAGACATGAACACATTTTCGTCTAATTAATGAAAATATGTATTATCTCTATTCGTGGATGAGTTTGGGTAGAATGAAATCTAGCAGGCTTGATCGGTCGGGTTCACTCGGTTGAGCGCCAGTCGTGCTCCTCAGTTTTGGGGCGTAACAGGTACTCGCCTAGTTGATCGATTGTTGATGTTCAGATTTTGCTATGTGGCATGGAAGAATTATAGAAGTATTTCTCATGGGGATGATTATGTATGAGAGATGTGTTAGTCATTGAGTGGTGGAATTGGGATCGGCTATGGTGATTTATGTGTTCTATGGATTCGGAGACTGGGAGTTCTCAGAAGCAGATTGTTTCAAGGTTGCGAACTAAGAAGATGCGGCCAAAGTTAGCTAGATGGTAGTATGTGTTATGGTTAGGTCATTATGGACTTTTGGAGTGCCATTTATTCATTTGGGGATGACTGGAGATGATTTGGGGGCCCATTGGTAGGCCCAATGAGGATGTGTATTCTACACCGGGTCGGATATATTGACTCAGTACCGTTATTGTTGAAAGGTCTGTCATTCGGTTAGAGTTGAGCTTATTTGTGTTCTGATATGTTCTATGTGTTGCTCGTCTATGCTATGCAGGGTTGTGATTTGTTGGTTCTATGCCCACTCGATGCGGTTATGTTTGGGCCTTGTACTTGAATTCGAGCGAGATGGTTATTGGGGTATTGAATGTTTGATTGCGCCTTGGCTATGGTCTTTTCGGGCTTTGGTATATTGGGTTATTCACTTCTCCATGGTTATAGTCATGCACTTCGTGTACTTGATGTCGAATTACGTGCGGTTGTTGATTTTGAGCAGTGTGGCTTGAGGTATTTCATAGGACCGGTGTTTGGATGGGGTCACGTGTTGCAACGAAGTTATGTTGAGATATGATCTTTTGAGTTAGATTCATGTGTTTTGGTTCTACTATGCATGATGGGTTCGTAGCATTGTGTTTGTGGTGGCACTTGTTGAGCTTGCGGGACGGTTCACTCATTTGAGTCATTTTCTATGTTTGAGTACATTTGAATTGTTGCTTATTGGTGCACAGATTGCACGGTTGTGGCTTTATCTTTTATTGGTGTGACATGTCAATAGAATAGTTGTGTTTGATGAGATAAGGTCATTGGACCTAGAATGTATACTATCGGATTTGATTACGTTATGTTTGAAAGAATAATATCGGAAGTCAACTTAGGATTTGGCTTTGGTTCTTGTCGGACGAGAGAGAGAGCTTCATGACTTGTTGATCTGATGAGTGGTTATGAGTTTCTGCGTGTTTCTTTCTTCATTGGTAGTGTACGAAGGTTTTGAACGAGGTTATATTTCATATGAGGTTTATTACCGGTATCGGGTTTGTTTTTAGCAGCTACTATGATCAGGAATTATTGCTACGAGTATGCGACTAGTGTGGTATATCATGTGATTACATCTTGGGTTATGGTTATGTCTTGATATAGCTTGTTCAGACTTATAAAGTGTGTAGATGTGATATTCGGATCTTGTAAGGAATTTTCGATGTTGGAAATTGGGTTCTAAGGCTTACGGACTAAGGTTAAAGTAATGATCTTCAGTTATGTTGTGTTGTCAGGATTACATGGATTGGTGTGACATGGGATCACCCCCAGGTATGTTCATGGTAAAGTTACGTGGCGGTTTGATGGCTTTGAAATGACTCTGGGCACATTCGAGGACGAACATATATTTAAGTGGGAGAGAATATAACGACCTGACCGGTCATTTTGAGCATTTGCATTTCGTTCAGCTATTTGAAGTCTTGAGTAGCTTCATATGATGTATTATGACTTGTGTGAATCGTCGTTTTAGTTTCCAGGTGATTCGGAATTGATTTGGAAGAATGATTCTCAACTAGGAAGCTTTAAGTTAGAGGAGTTCACCAAGTTTGACTTTTGTAGTATTTGACCTCGGATCGAAATTTTGATGGTTCCGTTAGGTCCTGATGATGATTTTGGATTTGGGCGTATGTCCGAATTTGCATTTGGATATTTCTAGAAAGTTTTGGCACTAATTGGCGAAAATAGAAAATTTGAAGGTTTGGAATGTTTATAAGTTTGACCGAGAGTTGACTTTGATGATATCGGGTTCGAATTGTTGTTCCGGGAGTTTGAATAGGTTTGTTACGTCATTTGGAACTTGTATGCAAAATTTAGGTTCATTCTGGATTGGTTAGGCTTGAATTAGACGTTTGGTTCAAAGTTAGAAGTTTATGAACTTAAGAGATTGATCCTGATCGTCAACTCGTGGTTTTGATGTTGTTATGTGTGATTTAAAGCCTCGAATAGTTCTGTGTTATGTTTGGGGACTTATTGGTATATTCGGACGGGGTCCCGAGGGGCTCGAGTGAGTTTTGGGGTGGTTTCGGACCATTTCTAGGCCATTTTTAGTTGATGGTTTTTTTGCCACAGGGGTCTGCACCGCGATCGCGAACTTTGGGTCCCGTTTTCGAAGAGCAAATTTTTTGTTTGGGCACTGTGAATTGCGATCGCGGAAGTCCTTTCGCGATCGCGTAGAGGAAAATTTTGATGTCACAGACACGACTTTCAAAGCTTATATCTTGCAATCTATAAGGAATTTGGAGATAATCCAAAAATAAAATTTGTAGCACTTGTGTCTAGTTTCCAGAAAATCAAACCGTTTGTCATTTGGAGTGATGTACAAAAGGGTATGGCTAATAAACTACATGCTGTCTGAGAAGAGTTTGGGAAGGGTTAATGGAAGTTTGTTCATCGCGATCGCGGGGAAATGGCCATGATAGCATAGGGCAAAAATTGTCCTGAAAAATTTTGTAATCGTGATCACGAAGGGCACCTCTGGAACAGTGTATAAAGTACTCTGTTTCGAAGGTTTCGGACATTTTAGCATATTTTGAACTATGGAGCTCGGATTGAGGCAATTTTCACCACATGGATTGGGGTAAGTATTTTCTACTCGGTTTTGATTATATTTCATGAATTCATCTTCAATTTTGGCAATTGAATGATGATTTTGAAAGAGAAATTTGGGGTTTTTGTCTAAACTTTCCTAAAGTGAATATTTGAGTTTTGAACATCGATTCAGAGTCGGATTTGAGTGAAACTAGTATAGTTGGACTCGTAATTGAATGGGTTGTCAGATTTTGTAAGTTTTGTTGGGTTTCGAGGTGTGGGCCTAGGTTTGACTTTTGCTTGACTTTGGGCTTTTTATTAATGATACCACCTTTATCGATTGGGTTTGTTTCCTTTGGCATTATTTGATGTTCTTGAGTTGCTTTTGGCTAGTTTCGAGCCGTTTGGAGGTCGGTACCCATGGGATGGCATTCTCAGGGTATGGGTGGGCTTGCTCGGTATTGGATTTGGCTTGTTCGAGGTAAGTAACATATCTAAACTTGAATTTGAGGGTATTTAACCTTGTGAATTGTGTTATAAAAGATGTATTGAGGTGATGCACATGCTTAGTGACGAGTTTGTGGGCGTACACCGAGGATATCATTATTTAGTCGACTATTAGACTATGACTGGACTTGTTTTGTTGTTACATCTTGTTACATCCATGTTCTCCCTACTTGTTTGATTGTATGAGCTGTGAATCATGTTAGAAAGTATGTTTAGGCTATATACTTATTATGTTTGAACCCACTTAGGTCATCTCTGATGTTGAGTTATTTCCTTAAATTGCAATTACATACTCAGTCATATTCATTCATTTGCATATCATATCTCAGTCTCAGTGATCATTTGTTATCACATCATGTTATCATTGTTTGGGTTGATTGGCATGAGATTTGTGAGCCCAATAAACTGCAGAGATTGATGACTGAGTTAGGTCCTAACTACCGTATTGTGAGTGATATTTATGAGATTGGGTTGCACGCCGCAGCAGTTTTTATTGATTCATGATGGGATCGGGTTGTACGCCGCAACAGTTTTATTGATTCATTATGGGATTGGGCTGCACGCTGCATCAGGCTTTATTGATTCATGATGGGATCGGGCTGCACGCTGCAGCAGGCCATGTTGGCTTATATTAGCGCTTGGGCAGGATCTGCCCTTCCGGAGTCTGACATACCAAGCAGTGAGTGCAGGTACCGAGTGCCGAGTGCCAAGTGATTGAGTGTACCGAGTGATTAAGTGTGAGACAGTGAGATTTAGTACTCTGAGAGTATGAGTACATGAGTTCATCACTATGATGCATTACATTTGACATGCATACATGGCATGTAGGCATAGAGATGCATTTTTTCATGCTAAACGGCGTTGTGACATTCATGACTTCACATGCACATTGACATGTAGGCATTGAGGTGGACTTTCCTCATGCTATCTGATAATGAAACATCTTATCTGTTGTTGAATGTTTTTGAGAAAAATCACAGTTTTCTGATATACTCATATTTTGGTGATTTTGGTGAAAGATTTGGGTTTTGCTATCATACCTGAAAAGCATGTCTATTTTTTCGTAACTATGAACGAGCTGAGTATCATATCTTTGAGTTATTACTTGTGCTGATTTTAATGTAATGTTACAGGTTGTTCTTGGCTATTGGTGTTGGACTCTGACCGTTGTCCAAGCTCGTCACTGCTTTAAACCTAAGGTTAGGTTTGTTACTTAAATGAGTACATGGGGTCAGTAGTACTCATACTACACTTCTGCACCTTGCGTGCAGATTTTGGAGTTGACATTGTTGTGTATGGAGGGAGCTGGCATTGAAAATGTACATGTGTTCCGGTTATAGCTACCTCTTGTTCTTGGTAACTTTAGATTTATAAATCTGTTTATGTATATTTCGAACAGATGATGTATTTATTTCATACCAGCTTTGTAAACTCTAAATTTTAGAAGCTCATGATTTGTACTACTAGTTCTTGGGTTGTTGTATAAAATTTTAGTTATTTCATCATTATTTTCTTAGTAAATCTCATTGTTGAAATTAGATTATTGTTAAATTGGCTTACCTAGCAGTTGGGTTAGGTGCCATCACGACTAGTTTGATTTTGGGTTGTGACAAGCGGTATCTTGAAATCGTCCAAATAAACTTCCTTTGCCAGCTCTACAATGGCTGAGCTTATAGCCTTAGATAATACAGTGAAGAAGCTGAATGACTTCAAAATTTCTTGGAAGATATTTCATTTTGGCCCAAACTATTGGCACCCATATGCGTACATTACGATATTCAAGCGGCAGTAGGAAGGGCTGATGGTGTTATGTATAACGAAAAATCTCATCATATACAGTAAAGACATAAAATCATTAGGCAACTACTCTCTGAGGGAATTATCACAATTGACTACATGAAGTCAAGCGATAATATTTCGGATCTACTTGCTAAAGGCCTAAGTAGAAGGTAGTTGAGAGATGGAGTGAGACTATGACCGAGGACAAATCATTTTAGCGGTAACTCTACCTAGAAGACTGGAGATACCAAGATCTAGGTTCAATAGATCAAACAAAGTCATTAATGGTTGTTCAATATTATCAAACAAAGGTTTTGGTCCATTCTTGGATGAGACAATATTAAGTAACAAGGATAAATCGTTAAGTTTTTTTACTGATTTCAAAGTTTGAATGAGATAGTCAAATAGTGTATCTACAGGATAACATTTTTAGGAATCACCTGTGTAAGTGTGAAGTATTAGCCGCTTCAAGGAGAATCCTGTAAGGCCAATTCTCTACACACGTATGAAACCAGACAATGTTCATGGCCAAAAGCGAACACAACAATAGGAACTAAAGACGGTTAAAGGTTGATTGTGTGACTTATGGTTATCTAGGAATACAACATTTTTTGACAATTCAAAAAATATCAAATCTACCGACTGACCGAGTATATTCAACATAAGTTCACTACGGAAAGTTCAAAGAAGAATCTACTTATCCAGATGCAACTATCCTTGCTTGCGAATAACATAATTATTCATGCGTAGTTCCCTTGTATAGCCATTCCCTATTCATCTGGGGGATTACTAGGTTTTTTGTCACGACCCAAACTCCCTCCGTATAACGTCGTGACGGAACCTAGTCTCTATGACAAGGTAAGTCTAACAAATTTCGGAAAATAACAAAACAAAAGAAAAACTTGGCAACTAACAGCAGTGGATAACTGAATAACTAGTAACAATGTTGCTCGGCATGTACAATAACCAATACTCTATAAATACACAGTCTTCCCAAAACCCGAAACAGCATAAGTCACAAGCTACAGAAGGAAACTAGTATCTCTATACAACAGAGTCTAACAAAAGAATTACGGAAGGTAAATGACATAGGAGAGAATAGAGGGAGACTCTGAGGTCTGCGGACGCAGCAGATGTACCTTGAAGTCTCCGTACAACAACAAACCCTCTCAGCTAGTAGCAGGGCTGATAAGAAGCACCTGAATCTGCAAACGAAAACATATGCAGCAGAGTAGCATGAGTACACCACAATGGTACCTAACAAGTGCCAAGACTATCCTCGGTCGAGTAGTGACGAGGTCAGGTCAGGCCCACTAGTAAATAATAAATAAGGCAAGAGAATATACAGTATAATAAGAGACTAGAATTTAACAAAAGGAAACACAGCAAGGCAACAGTACAACACACAGGGGTAAACAGCAGGGGATCTCTCGAGATACCGTCTCGTAGTCCAAAAATAATTATGCACGGAGAACTCCCGAGGTACTGCCTCGTAGTCTCAAAAGTAAATGTACAGGGAGAACTCCCGAGGAACCGCCTCGTAGTATAAAAACTAAATGTGCAGGGAGAACTCCCGAGGAACTGTCTCGTAGTCTCAAAAGTAAACACACAGCTCAAACCTATAAATACAACAGTTAACAGCAAGATTTCTACAGTTATACTGATAAAGAACATGGAAAAGCAGGAAATCAACTAGGCATGCTACACAGAGTTCAAACAAGCAGTTAAAGCATGTAGACATGCAATATTAGACTAAATAGGATAACTACACATATTGGAATAGCTCAATTAAGAATGAAAATAGACTAATACTCATTTAAACGGTATAACTCAAATTAAAGGAAAAACAGGTTGCTACTCAGTAAAATAAATTGTGTTTTACAATTTATAGCCCGTGAACGTACTCGCCACCTCATGTACACAGCACTCACATATCACAACAGTAACAAATCCTAAGGGGATTTCCCCCACACAAGGTTAGGCAAGCCACTTAACTCGAACCAAGCTCAATAAATCGGTAACAATGCCTTTTCCACGAATATCCGACTCTGAATGGCCCAAATCTAGCCAAAATAAATTACACACCATAAATATAACTATAAGAAACTAATCTAATTAATGAAATCAAAGCTAAAGCAAGAAACTAGAAAATCGCCCCAAAAAGTCGACCGGGCCCATGTCTCGGAATCGGGTAAATGTCACAAAATATGAACACCCATTCACTCACGAGTTCACTCGTACCAAAATTATCCAAATTCGATATCAAAATCCCAATCCAAACTCAAAAACTTAGTTGATGAACTTCTCCTTTTCCCAAATTTCTCAACCAAATTCCTTAATTAAATGATGAAATAAACTATAGATTAGTGGAATATAACCAAAAACGACTTAAGAATCATTACCACCAAATTTCTCTATGAAATATCCTTGAATTAACGCCTCAATCCGAGCTCTCAAAGACCCAAAATGTAAATGAGATCAAACCCTCAAAATTTCCCCTTTTCTGCCCAACGATCTCGCACCTGCGGACCTCTAGTCGCACCTGCGATGCCGCACCTGCAGAATTTCCCTCGCAAGTGCGGAAATGACTTATGGGGGCTAGGTTCGCATCTGCGATGAAGGGGCCACACCTGCGTGTACGTGCCTGTGGAACCTGGTCCGCTTCTACGGTCTCACTTTGCACCTGCGCTCCTTTGGTGAATCTGCGGGCATCGCAGAAGCGGAAAATTGCCTCACACCTACGACCCCTGAGCACCTACCCCACTCCTCTTCTGCGATAGACCTTGCGCACGTGCAATCCCGCACCTGCGGTCTCCCCACCGCAGGTGCGAAACACCAGAAACCAGAAAACTTCAGCCTTTTGCCCAAGTCCAAATTTCAATCCGTTAAGCATCCGAAACGCACCCAGGGCCCTCGGGACCCCAACCAAACATACCAACAAGTCCTAAAAATAAGAATCACCCTGTGATTCAAACTTAATAAACTTTGAAACTTCAAACTTCTGAAACTGATGCTGAAACATACCAAATCGCGTCGGATTGAACTAAAATTTTGCACACAAGTCATAATTGACATTACGGACCTAGTCCAACCTCCGGAATCAAAATTTGACCACGATATCAAAAAGTTCACTACCAGTCAAAATCTGCAAAAATTTAACTTTTGCCAATTCAAGCCTAAATTTAGCTACAGACCTCCAAAACACAATCCGGACACGCTCCAAAGTCCAAAATCACCCAACAGAGCTAACAGAACCGGCGAAACTCCATTCCGAAGTCGTCTTCACACCGTTCTAACTACAGTAAAAAAATGCTAAGATTTAAGCTTCTGTTTAGGGACTAAGTGTCCCAAAACCCTCCGAAAACACAATCAAAGCCTCCCGGCAAGTCACATAAGCAGAAAGAGATACAGGGAAAACAGTAAATAGGAGATCAGGGCTATAACTGTCAAAACGACCTGCCGGGTCGTTACATCCTCCCCCTCTTAAAACAATCGTTCGTCCTTGAACGCGTATAAAGATATACCTAAAGTGGTGAAAAGATGAAGATAACGGTTGCGCATATCATGCTCGGTCTCCCAAGTAGCCTCCTCAACCGCCTGACCAATCTACTGAACTTTCACTGAAGCAATGTTCTTTGACCTCAGCTTTCGAACCTACCTGTCCAAAATAGCCACTGGCTCCTCAACATAAGATAAATCCTTGTCTAACTAGACTGAGCTAAAATCCAATACATAAGACGGATTGCAGTGATACTTCTGGAGCATCGAAACATAGAATGTTGGATGAACTCCTGCTAGACTAGGAGGCAAGGCAAGCTCAAAAGTAACCTTCCCAACACGTCGCAACACCTCAAATGGGCCAATAAACCTTGGGCTCACCTTGACCTTCTTTCCGAACCTCATAACGCCTTTCATGGGTGACACCCGGAGCAGGACCCGCTCTCCAACCATGAATACAACATCGCAAACCTTCCGATCTACATAACTCTTCTGTCTGGACTGGGCTGTGCGAAATCGATCCTGAATCAAGTCTGTACCTGATAATCTTGCCTCGCCCGGCTCGAACCAACCCACTAGAGACCCATACCTCCTACCATACAAAGCCTCATACGGTGTTATCTAAATGCTCGACTGATAACTATTGTTGTAGGCAAACTCCGCAAGTGGCAAGAACTGATCCCACGAACCTCCAAACTCCATCACACATGCACTGAGCATATCCTCTACTATCTGAATAGTGCGCTCAGACTATCCATCTGTCTGAGTGTGAAATGTTGTGCTCAACTCTACTCGAGTACCCAACTCCTATTGTACGGCCCTACAGAATCGTGATGTAAACTGCGTACCCCGATCAGAGATAATAGATACCGGCACGCCATGAAGCCTGACAATCTCATGGATATAAACTCGAGCCAGCTGCTCAAAAGAATAAGTAGTCATCACAATAATGAAATGAGCTAACTTGGTCAGCCTATCCACAGTCACCCAAACTACATCAAACTTCCGCTGAGTCCGTGGAAGCCAAAACAAAATCCATAGTGATCCGCTCCCATTTCCACTATGGAATCTCTAACTTCTGAAGCAACCCACCTGGCCACTGATGCTCATACTTCACCTGCTGGCAATTTAGACACCGAGCTATATACTCCACTATGTCTTTTTTCATCCTCCTCCACCAATAATGTTGCCTCAAGTCCTGGTACATCTTCGCGGCACCTGTAAGAATGGAGTACCGCGAGCTGTGAGCCTCCTCGAGAATCAACTCACGCAAACCATCTACATTGGGCACACGAAGCCTGCCCTGCATCCTCAATGCACCATCATCCCCAATAGTGACCTCCTTAGTATCATCGTGCTGAATCGTGTCCTTAACGACAAGCAGATGGGGGTCATCATACTGACGCTCCCTAATACGATCATAAAGAAGACCGAGAGACTACACAAGCCAACACCCAACTTGACTCAGACATATCCAATCTCACAAACTGACTGGATAACGCCAGAACATCCAATGCCAATGGCCTCTTTGCTGCTGGTAGATATGCTAAGTTTCCCAAACTTTCCGCTCGGCGAATCAAAGCATCGATCCCACATTGGCCTTCCCAAAATGGTACAAAATGGTGATATCATAATCCTTAAGCAGCTTCAACCACCTCAGATGACGCAAGTTAAGATCCTTCTGTTTGAACAAATGCTACAAACTCCATTGATCGGTGTAGATCTCACAAGGGACACCATACAAATAGTGCCGCCAAATCTTCAAGCCATGAACAATAGCTGCTAACTCAAGGTCGTGGACAGGATAGTTCTTTTCATGTACCTTCAGTTGTCTAGACACGTAGGCAATCACCCTACCGTCCTACATCAACACCACGCCGAGACCAATATGCGATGCATCATAATATACCGTATAAGATCCTGAACCTGTAAGCAATACCAATACTGGGGTTGTAGTCAAAGTTGTCTTGAGCTTCTAAAAGCTCTCCTCACAGTACTCTGTCCACCTAAACGGAGCACCCTTTTGGGTCAGCCTGGTCATAGGTGCTGTAATAGATGAGAATCCCTCTACAAAATGACGGTAATACCCCACCAAACCAAGAACCCTCCGGATGTCTGTAGCTGATGACGGTCTAGGCTAACTCTGCACTACTTCCACCTTCTTCGGATCCACCTTGATCCCATCACTCGATACTACATGACCCAAGAATGCCATTGAGTCTAGCCAAAACTCACACTTTGAAAATTTTGCATATAACTCTTTTTCTCTCAAGGCCTGAAGCACAGTCCTCTGGTGCTGCTCATGATCCTCCCGAGTCCGGGAGTACACCAGAATATTGTCAATAAACACAATGATGAATGAGTCAAGATAGGGCCAAAACACACTGTGCATAAAGTGCATAAAAGTTGTTGGGGCATTGTTCAGTCCAAATGATATCACAAGGAACTCGTAGTGACCACACCGAGTCTTGAAAGCAGTCTTCGGGATATCTAGCTCCCAAATCTTCAACTGATGATAGCTGAAACGTAAATCAATCTTACAAAACGCCCTGGCACCCTGTAGATGATCAAATAAATCATCAATACGAGGCAATGGATACTTGTTCTTCACTGTAACTTTGTTCAGCTGGCGATAATCAATGTACATATGCATAGAATCATCCTTTTTCTTCACAAACAAGACAGGAGCACACCAAGGTGACACACTGGGCTGAATGAAGCCCTTATCAAGCAACTCCTGTAACTACTCCTTCAAATCGGGATGAGCCATACGATATGGAGGAATAGTGATGGGCTGAGTGCCCGACAACAAATCAATGCCAAAATCAATATCTCTGTCGGGCGGCATGCCCAGAAGATCAGCTGGAAACATATCTGGAAAGTACCTCACTACTTGGACTGACTCAACTGTAGGGGAATCAATACTGACATGTCTCACATAAGCTAGATACCCGTCACACCCCTTCTCAACCATTCGTTGAGCTTTAAGAAATAAAATAACTCTATTTGGAGTATACTCCAAGGTACCTCTCCACTCTAATCGTGGTAATCCTGGCATAGCCAGCATCACGGTCTTAGCGTGACAATCAAGAATAGCATAATGGGGCGACAACCAGTCCATGCCTAAGATAACATCAAAGTCTACCATACTGAGCAATAATAAATCGGTTCTAGTCTCAAAACCACTAAGAGCAATCAAACACAACCGATACATGCGGTACATAACAAGAGAATCTCCCACAGGAGTAGACACATAAACATGGGAACTCAAGGAATCATAAGATACACCCAAATACAGAGCAAAATAAGAGGACACATAAGAATAAGTGGAGCATGGATCAAATAAAACTGACACATCTCTATGACAGACCGGAACAATACCTGTAATGAAAAATTCGGAAGCAACTGCCTTTGTACGAGCCGGAAGAGTATAATATCTAGCCTGGCCTCCCCTTCTAGGGAAACCTCTACCTTTCCGACCTCCACCTCAAGCTGGATGAGAAGGTGGGGTGGTAGCTGGTGCTGTAATCATAACCTGAGGACCCGGTGGAGCACGCGGTGGATGAGAAGTCTGTGGAGGTGCACCCCTCCTAAGTCTGGGGCATCCCTCACCATATGACGGGTGTCGCCATACTCAAAACAAGCTCTCAGAAAGCGTGGCTGTTATGACTGGCTCGGGACAGGTCTGTTGGACTGACCGCTAAAAGCACCCCGTGCAGGAGGCACACTGGACATTGGTAGTGCATAATAAGGCTCCTGGAGCCTAGAAGGGGCCGGAATACCACTGGTGGCTGGAAAAACTGAATGAACGGGGCGACTCCCATAGCCCCTACCATGGCGAACTCTAGTTGGGGCACGAGTACCACTATAAGTGCCAGACTCTCGAGACCTCTTTGCCTCCCTCTCCTCTCTCTCTCCCGAGCAAGCATACCCTCCAATCTCCTAGCAATACTCATAACCTGCTAGTAAACAATATCTATCTACAACTCCCGGGCCATACTAAGCCTGATACTGGGGTGGAGTCCATCAATAAACCGACGAACCCTCTCTCGAACTTATGCAACTAAGGCTGGTGCATGTCGGGCCAAATCATTAAAGTGAACTGCATACTCTAACACAGTCATAGCACCCTGGCGCAACTGCTCAAACTCTGCGCGACATGCGTCTCTAAGACTCTGGGGAACATACTCCCTCAAGAACATGTCCGAGAACTGAGTCCATGTAAGTGAAAGTGCCTCACCCGGACTACTCAACTCATAAGCATGCCACCACAGATAGGCTGCTCCTCTAAGCTGGAATACAGTAAAAGAAACCCTACTCGACTCCGCTACACCCATAGTACGGAGAATACGATGACACTTCTCCAGAAAACCATGGGCATCCTCTGACGCCAATCTACTGAAGGTAGGAGGGTGGTACTTCTTGTACCTCTCATGTCTGTGCTGCTCTACCTCAGAAACTGATGCCCTAATCTCGGACTGAACTGGAGCTACCGACTGCACTGGTACGATCTCTGGATCTTGGTCTACATCAACTCGCTGGTTTGGGGTACCGACGACGGGAGTCTATGCTCCTCCCCCGGCCTGAGATATGGCAGGAGCAAGTGGAATCAATCCACCCTGAGCTAAGGTGCTGAACATGCTCAGAAATGGGTCTAGAGTCTCCTGGAGGTCTGGTGCAGCAACAGGTACCTTAGGTGGCTACCCTCCAGTTGGAGCTAATGGGGGCTCCTCTGTAGCAGCTTATGCGGGTGCTCTGGCTGCACTATGTGGATGTCCTCGGCCTCTACCCCGGCCCCGGCCTCTCGCGGCTCTAGCAGGGGGCGCCGGTGCCTAGCCATCAGATTCGTTTGTACGTATCTTCACCATCTGTGAGAGAATAGAATACAGAAGTTTAGAATTTCGAAGTCGGCAATTTCGCACGACAAGGAATCAAGGAAGTGTAATTTTCCTAACAGTTCCATAGCCTCCCGAAAATATACATAGACGTCTCTGTACCGATCCGCGAGACTCTACTAAACTTGCTTATGACTCACGACACCTATGAACCTAGTGCTCTGATATTAACTTGTCACGACCCAAACTCCCTCTGTACGTCGTGATGGCACCTAGTCTCTACGACTAGGTAAGCCTAACAAATTGCGGAAAATAACAAAATGAAAGTAAAACTTGGCAACTAACAGTAGTGGATAACTGAATAACTAGTAACAGTGTCGCTCGGCATGTATAATAACCAATACTCTATAAATACTCAGTCTTCCCAAAACCCGGAACACATAAGTCACAAGCTACTGAAGGAAACTAGTATCTCTATACACCAGAGTCTAACAAAAAACGTACGGAAGGTAAATGACATAGAAGAGAATAGATGGGGACTCCGAGGTCTGCGGACGCGGCATATGTTCCTTGAAGTCTCCTTACAACAACAAGCACTCTCAGCTAGTAGCGGGGCTGATAAGAAGCACATGGATCTGCACACAAAAATATGTGCAGCAGAGTAGCATGAGTACACCACAATGGTACCCAGTAAGTGCGCAGCCTAACCTCCGTCGAGTAGTGACGAGGTCAGGTCAGGCCCACTGGTAAATAATAAATAAGGCAGGAGAATATACAGTATAATAAGAGACTAGAATTTAACAAAAGAAAACACAGCAAGGCAACAATACAACACACAGGGGTAAACGACATGGGATCTCCTGAGATACCGTCTCGTAGTATAAAATAAATATGCAGGGAGAACTCCCGAGGTACCGCCTCATAGTCTCAAAAGTAAATATACAGGGAGAACTCCCGAGGTACCGCCTCGTAGTCTCAAAGGTAAATATACTGGGAGAACTCCCGAGGTACCACCTCGTAGTCTCAATAGTAAATATGTAGGGAAAACTCCCTAGGAACCGCCTCGTAGTCTCAAAAGTAAATGTATAGGGAGAAATCCCGAGAAACGGCCTTGCAGTCTCAAAAGTAAATGTGCAGGGAGAACTCCTAAGGAACCGCCTCGTAGTCTCAAAGTAAATGTGCAGGGAGAACTCCCGAAGAACTGCCTCGTAGTCTCAAAAGTAAAAACACAACTCAAACCGATAAATACAACAGTTAGCAGCAAGATTTCTATAGTTATACTGATAAAGAACAAGGAAAAGCAGGAAATCAACTAGGCATGCTTCACAGAGTTCAAATAAGCAGTTAAAGCACGTAGACATGCGATATTAGACTATACAGAATAATTACACACATTGGAGTAGCTCAATTAAGAATGAAAACAGACTAATACTCATCAAACGGTATAACTCAAATTAAAGGAAAAACAGGTTGCTACTCAGTAAAATAAATCGAGTTTTACAAAAAATAGCTCGTGTACGTACTCTTCACCTCACGTACACGGCACTCACATATCATAACAGTACCAAATACTAAGGGGATTTCCCCCACACAAGGTTAGCCAAGCCACTTACCTCGAACCAACCTCAATAAATTGGCAACAACGCCTTTTCCATGAATATTCAACTCCGAAAAGCCCAAATCTATCCAAAATCAATTACACACCATAAATACAACTATAAGAAACTAATCTAATTAATGAAATCAAAGCTAAAGCAAGAAATAAGAAAATCGCCCCAAAAAGTCGATCCGGGCCCACGTCTCGAAATCGAGTAAAAGTCACAAAATATGAACACCCATTCACTCATGAGTTTACTCGTACCAAAATTATCCAAATCCGATATCAAAATCCCAATCAAATTCCTTAATTAAATGATGAAATAAACTATAGATTAGTGAAACATAACCATAAACGAGTTAAGAATCATTACCCCAAAATTCTCTCTGAAAAATCCTTGAATTAACACCTCAATCCGAGCTCGCAAAGACCCATAATGTAAATGAGATCAAACCCTCAAAATTTCCCCTTTTCTGCCCAACGATCTCGCACCTGCGGACCTTTAGTCGCATCTGCAACGCCGTACCTGCGGAATTTCCCTCGCAGGTACGGAAATGACTTAAGGGGGCTAGGTCTGTATCTTCGATGAAGGGACCGCACCTGCGAAACCTGGTCCGCTTCTGCGGTATAACTTTGGATTTGTTCTCCTTTGGCGCATCTGTGGGCATCGCAGATGCAAAACATTTCCTCACGCCTGCGACCCCTGAGCACCTACCACACTCCGATTCTGCGATAGACTTTTTGCACGTGCGATCCCTCACCTGTGGTCTCCTTACCGCAGGTGCAAAATACCAGAAACCAGAAAACTTTAGCCTTTTGCCTAAGTCCAAATTTCAATCCGTTAAGCATCCGAAACACACCCGAGGCCCTCGGAACCCCAAACAAATATACCAACAAGTCCTAGAATACCATACGAACTTAGTCGAGCCCTCACATCACATCAAACAACCCTAAAAACACGAATCACCCTCTGATTCAAATTTAATGAACTTTGAAACTTTAAACTTCTAAAACTGATGTCGAAACCTATCAAATCACGTCTGATTGACCTCAAAATTTGCACACAAGTCATAATTAACATTACGGACCTACTCCAACCTCCGAAATCAGAATCCGACCCCGATATCAAAAGGTCCACTACCGGTCAAAATCTTCAAAAATTCGACTTTCGCCAATTCAAGCCTAAATTTAGCTACAGACCTCCAAAACACAAATCCAGACATGCTCCAAAGTCCAAAATCAGCCAACTGAGCTAACGGAACCAACGAAACTCCATTCTGGAGTCGTCTTCACATAGTTCCATCTACGATCAAAAATCCTAAGACTTAAGCTTTCGTTTAGGGACTAAGTGTCCCAAAACACTCCGAAAACACAACCAAAGCCTCCTGGAAAGTCACATAAGCAAAAAGAGATACGGGAAAAATAGTAAATAGGGGATCAGGGCTATAACTCTCAAAACGACCGGTTGGGTCGTTACTTCCTCCCCCTCTTAAATAATCGTTCGTCTTCGAACGAGTATAGAGACATACCTGAAGTGGTGAAAGGATAATGGTTGCGCATATCATGCTCGGTCTCCCAAGTAGCCTCCTCGACCGGCTGACCCCTCCATTGAACTTTCACTGAAGCAATGTTCTTTGACCTCAGCTTTCGAACCTGCCTGTCCAAAATAGCCACTAGCTCCTCAACATAAGATAAATCCTTGTCCAACTAGACTGAGTTGAAATCCAACACATCAGACGGGTCGTTGTGATACTTCAAGAGCATGAAAACATGGAATACTGGATGAACTCCTATTAGACTGGGAGGCAAGGCAAGCTCATAAGCAACCTCCCTAACACGTCGTAACACCTCAAATGGGCCGATAAACCTTGGGCTCAGCTTTCCCTTCTTTCCGAACCTCATAACACCCTTCATGGGTGACACCCGGAGCAGGACCCCCTCTCCAACCATGAATACAACATCGCAAACCTTCCGATCAACATAACTCTTCTGTCTGGACTGGGCTGTGCGAAGTCGATTCTGAATCATCTTAACCTTTTCGAGAGCATCCTGAACCAAGTCTGTACCCGATAATCTTGCCTCGCCCGGCTCGAACCAACCCACTGGAGATCGATACCTCCTACCATACAAAGCCTCATACTGTGCCATCTGAATGCTCGACTGATAACTGTTGTTGTAGCCAAACTCCGGACGTGGCAAAAACTGATCCCNTCCCGAGGTACCGCCTCATAGTCTCAAAAGTAAATATACAGGGAGAACTCCCGAGGTACCGCCTCGTAGTCTCAAAGGTAAATATACTGGGAGAACTCCCGAGGTACCACCTCGTAGTCTCAATAGTAAATATGTAGGGAAAACTCCCTAGGAACCGCCTCGTAGTCTCAAAAGTAAATGTATAGGGAGAAATCCCGAGAAACGGCCTTGCAGTCTCAAAAGTAAATGTGCAGGGAGAACTCCTAAGGAACCGCCTCGTAGTCTCAAAGTAAATGTGCAGGGAGAACTCCCGAAGAACTGCCTCGTAGTCTCAAAGTAAATGTGCAGGGAGAACTCCCGAAGAACTGCCTCGTAGTCTCAAAAGTAAAAACACAACTCAAACCGATAAATACAACAGTTAGCAGCAAGATTTCTATAGTTATACTGATAAAGAACAAGGAAAAGCAGGAAATCAACTAGGCATGCTTCACAGAGTTCAAATAAGCAGTTAAAGCACGTAGACATGCGATATTAGACTATACAGAATAATTACACACATTGGAGTAGCTCAATTAAGAATGAAAACAGACTAATACTCATCAAACGGTATAACTCAAATTAAAGGAAAAACAGGTTGCTACTCAGTAAAATAAATCGAGTTTTACAAAAAATAGCTCGTGTACGTACTCTTCACCTCACGTACACGGCACTCACATATCATAACAGTACCAAATACTAAGGGGATTTCCCCCACACAAGGTTAGCCAAGCCACTTACCTCGAACCAACCTCAATAAATTGGCAACAACGCCTTTTCCATGAATATTCAACTCCGAAAAGCCCAAATCTATCCAAAATCAATTACACACCATAAATACAACTATAAGAAACTAATCTAATTAATGAAATCAAAGCTAAAGCAAGAAATAAGAAAATCGCCCCAAAAAGTCGATCCGGGCCCACGTCTCGAAATCGAGTAAAAGTCACAAAATATGAACACCCATTCACTCATGAGTTTACTCGTACCAAAATTATCCAAATCCGATATCAAAATCCCAATCAAATTCCTTAATTAAATGATGAAATAAACTATAGATTAGTGAAACATAACCATAAACGAGTTAAGAATCATTACCCCAAAATTCTCTCTGAAAAATCCTTGAATTAACACCTCAATCCGAGCTCGCAAAGACCCATAATGTAAATGAGATCAAACCCTCAAAATTTCCCCTTTTCTGCCCAACGATCTCGCACCTGCGGACCTTTAGTCGCATCTGCAACGCCGTACCTGCGGAATTTCCCTCGCAGGTACGGAAATGACTTAAGGGGGCTAGGTCTGTATCTTCGATGAAGGGACCGCACCTGCGAAACCTGGTCCGCTTCTGCGGTATAACTTTGGATTTGTTCTCCTTTGGCGCATCTGTGGGCATCGCAGATGCAAAACATTTCCTCACGCCTGCGACCCCTGAGCACCTACCACACTCCGATTCTGCGATAGACTTTTTGCACGTGCGATCCCTCACCTGTGGTCTCCTTACCGCAGGTGCAAAATACCAGAAACCAGAAAACTTTAGCCTTTTGCCTAAGTCCAAATTTCAATCCGTTAAGCATCCGAAACACACCCGAGGCCCTCGGAACCCCAAACAAATATACCAACAAGTCCTAGAATACCATACGAACTTAGTCGAGCCCTCACATCACATCAAACAACCCTAAAAACACGAATCACCCTCTGATTCAAATTTAATGAACTTTGAAACTTTAAACTTCTAAAACTGATGTCGAAACCTATCAAATCACGTCTGATTGACCTCAAAATTTGCACACAAGTCATAATTAACATTACGGACCTACTCCAACCTCCGAAATCAGAATCCGACCCCGATATCAAAAGGTCCACTACCGGTCAAAATCTTCAAAAATTCGACTTTCGCCAATTCAAGCCTAAATTTAGCTACAGACCTCCAAAACACAAATCCAGACATGCTCCAAAGTCCAAAATCAGCCAACTGAGCTAACGGAACCAACGAAACTCCATTCTGGAGTCGTCTTCACATAGTTCCATCTACGATCAAAAATCCTAAGACTTAAGCTTTCGTTTAGGGACTAAGTGTCCCAAAACACTCCGAAAACACAACCAAAGCCTCCTGGAAAGTCACATAAGCAAAAAGAGATACGGGAAAAATAGTAAATAGGGGATCAGGGCTATAACTCTCAAAACGACCGGTTGGGTCGTTACTTCCTCCCCCTCTTAAATAATCGTTCGTCTTCGAACGAGTATAGAGACATACCTGAAGTGGTGAAAGGATAATGGTTGCGCATATCATGCTCGGTCTCCCAAGTAGCCTCCTCGACCGGCTGACCCCTCCATTGAACTTTCACTGAAGCAATGTTCTTTGACCTCAGCTTTCGAACCTGCCTGTCCAAAATAGCCACTAGCTCCTCAACATAAGATAAATCCTTGTCCAACTAGACTGAGTTGAAATCCAACACATCAGACGGGTCGTTGTGATACTTCAAGAGCATGAAAACATGGAATACTGGATGAACTCCTATTAGACTGGGAGGCAAGGCAAGCTCATAAGCAACCTCCCTAACACGTCGTAACACCTCAAATGGGCCGATAAACCTTGGGCTCAGCTTTCCCTTCTTTCCGAACCTCATAACACCCTTCATGGGTGACACCCGGAGCAGGACCCCCTCTCCAACCATGAATACAACATCGCAAACCTTCCGATCAACATAACTCTTCTGTCTGGACTGGGCTGTGCGAAGTCGATTCTGAATCATCTTAACCTTTTCGAGAGCATCCTGAACCAAGTCTGTACCCGATAATCTTGCCTCGCCCGGCTCGAACCAACCCACTGGAGATCGATACCTCCTACCATACAAAGCCTCATACTGTGCCATCTGAATGCTCGACTGATAACTGTTGTTGTAGCCAAACTCCGGACGTGGCAAAAACTGATCCCACGAACCTCCAAACTCCATCACACACGCACAAAGTATATCCTCTAATATCTGAATAGTACACTCAGACTGTCCGTTTGTCTGAGTGTAAAATGTTGTGCTCAACTCTATTCGAGTACCCAACTCCTGCTGTACGGCCCTCCAGAATCGTGATGTAAACTGCGTACCCCGATCAAAGATAATAGATACCGGCACACCATGAAGCCTGACAATCTCCCTGATATAAACTCGAGCCAGCTGCTCGGAAGAATAATTAGTCATCACAGGAATGAAATGAGCTGACTTGATCAGCCTATCCACCATCACCCAAACTGCATCAAACTTTCGCTGAGTCCGTGGAAGCACAACAACAAAATCCATGTGATCCTCTCCCATTTCCACTCCGGAATCTCTACTTCTGAAGCAACCCACCTGGCCGCCGATGCTCATACTTCACCTGCTGGCAATTTAGACACCGAGCTACATACTCCACTATGTCCTTTTTCATCCTCCTCCACCAGTAATGTTGCCTCAAGTCCTGGTACATCTTCGTGGTACCCGGATGAATGGAGCACTGACAGTTGTGAGCCTTCTCGAGAATCAACTCACAGAAACCATCTATATTGGGCACACGAAGCCTGCTCTGCATCCTTAATACACCATCATCCCCAATATGACCTCCTTAGCATCATCGTGCTGAATCATGTCCTTAACGACAAGCAGATGTGGGTCATCATACTGACGCTCCCTGATACGATCATAAAGAAGACCGAGAGACTACACAAGCCAACACCCGACTCGGCTCAGACATATCCAATCTCACAAACTGGTTGGATAACGCCGGAACATCCAATGCCAATGGCCTCTCTGCTGCTGGTATATATGCTAAGCTCACCAAACTCTCTGCCCGGTGAATCAAAGCATCGACCACCACATTAACCTTCCCAGGATGGTAAAAAATGATGATATCATAATCCTTAAGCAGCTCCAACCACCTCCGCTGACGCAAGTTAAGATCCTTCTGTTTGAACAGATGCTATAAACTCCGGTGATCGGTGTAGATCTCACAAGGGACACCGTACAAATAGTGCCGCCAAATCTTCAAGGCATGAACAATAGCTGCTAACTCAAGGTCGTGGACAGAATAGTTCTTTTCATGTACCTTCAGCTGTCTGGACGCGTAGGCAATCACCCTACCGTTCTGCATCAACACCGCGCCGAGACCAATCCGCGACGCATCACAATATACCGTATAAGATCCTGAACCTGTAGGCAATACCAATATTGGGGCTGTAGTCAAAGTTGTCTTGAGCTTCTAAAAGCTGTCCTCACACTCCTCTGTCCACCTGAACGGAGCACCCTTCTGGGTCAGCCTGGTCATAGGTGCTGCAATAGATGAGAATCCCTCTACAAAACGACGGTAACAAGAATGTTGAAGGTAAAACTCATTTGCATTGGGTATTCACATCCATCCATACTTATTGCTTCTGGATCAAGAATGTTACAACAATAATAATAATAATCTAGACAAGAGAATAGGAACAAAATAAAAACGGGTAAATTTCAACTTTCGCCCAAACGTTGTAAGTGAATGGGGATGCCTCCAAATAATTATTTGTACTATCATAAACCCCTCGGTCCATATTTCAGCCAACAAAGCATTTCTTTATTTTCCGTACCTAATTTTTTTTTTTTTTAATTACCAAGTTTTAAAAATGCCTCAGTGTAAGATGAATTACTAATAGTATTTGTGGTGATTAATACTTCCTTTTGAATTTGAAAGGAGACAAGTTCATGGAAATAATGTTGTGAAATTGAAGAAGTAAAATTACTATTTTATTTGTTTTTTTCTTCCCCGTATTATTAACCATCAATCATTAAATTAATAACCTATCATTCGTCATCGGTGATTTGATAATTATATTACTATTATATATTCTACTATCTAATAAGAGGGAGTTAACAGGACATTTTCTATATTTCACATATTTAGGTTGCTTGAAAGAGTTATACTCACTGTTGCATTATTTGGACATTGTCATTAGCTACGTTAAGATCACCACCGTTTTCTGCTAAAATTGCAGTTCTTGTGCCACGTTTAAATAGCCCATGCTCAATGTATTGATAATGGTGGGCCCATTATGTTTTTGGTTTGATACGCCAACCCCAGAACCCCTTACTTGTGCTTCTACACTGATGATTTCATTGTAATGCCTCATTTTTCTCTTCTTTACTTTCCAACAATGGTTGCCTGTAAGCTAATTTCCTTTTTATGTTTGTAGACCACCATTCTTTTTGAATTTATGTATTCTTTTGATTTAAACCAGAGATACCTTTTAATTAATTCCAAGAATTGATACATGAAGATTGTTAGCTTCTACGATAAGATTTAATCATTCTTGGCTATTAGAAGGAAATAACATTTGTAATTTTAGAATACGTTTTTAGCGTTTATAAATGAATTAAAATACGAGTTTTGTTGTCTTGAGAAATAATAAAAAAAAATGAAGGAATACCAAAATTTTAAACCTTAACAAAAGCCGAGCATTATTTAGTCATTACAATAAACGTTGCTGGAGAGCCAAAATTTCTATTGTGTTATTACAGTATTATGCAACGAATAATAGTAATTTCTTGATATGTCCTTTACTTAATTGGTTATTTTGTGTGCCATATAATACAAAACGAGATACGAATAAGGTTTGTGTATACATTATTCTCGTCAGATCCTACTTGTGGGATTACGCAGAATATGTTGTTATTGTATATGATATAGGAAAAATAAAAATAGCATTTTAAATATATTAACAAAGCATAATATTTATTGAAAAATAAAATAAGAAAAAATAAAGAAGAATAATGTATAAGAAGTTGCAAAGTACTACAATCTACGTATATAATAAGAGAAATAAAAGCAGGAAAATATGCAAATAAAAAAAAGGGAAGAAGGCGGACATGGAACCGAAGTAGCAGCACGAGTACTCTATAGTTAAAACCAAAAAATGTCACAGTAAGAGAAAGTATGAAATAAGTAGGAAAAAGAATTAAAGAGGAAAAGAGTACCTGAAATGAAATTAGGAGCAATAAAATACATTTTGAGAGACAAATGAGAGGAGGAAAAGAGTTTTTCTTTTTTATTATGTTTTAAAAAGAAAAAAACAAGAATTTGAATGTCATTACGTAATTATCATCAATTTATCCTCTGTGAGAATTGAAGAGTGTAATTACTTCATTTTAGTTATACTTAATTCATATTGACTAAATGATTACATATGCAGATAAACATGTAAAACTGTATAATTAATTAAATTATATTCAAATTCAATTACGATAAGACTTAAACAAGCCCTAATAGGTTTACGTATATGGGAAAAATCAGAAATAGTTAGATTTACAACTGATAATTGAAAAATATGCACAGTTTCAAAAGTAATCGAAATTTAGCCATTTTTTCATGTAAAGATAAAATCTAAACAAAAAACACCCTTACAAATCCGTAAAAATTCCAGCATAATACACTGGAGTTCGAATTTTTTACATATGAGATTCCAACATAATGTGCTGGAGTTTCATAATGTATCGGATTTCCACCATAATATGCTAAAAGTTTATACGGGAAACTCCAAAATTTAGTATATTATGCTGAAATTTTTCATGTTTCAACTAAAATAGTGGTTATTTTTTAATAACTTTGTAAATACTGGCTATTTATAATTACGAATTCGAAAATTGGCTAGCCCATACTATTTTCTGTAAGCGTTTAAATTATTGGGCCCGTGCAACGCCCAATAATTATATTATTTAAATTATATATTATATTTATATAGAAAAGAGAGTTGGGTAGGACGAACAGGGGTACAATAGTAGTTTTAATTGTTTGTCATGGGCAGTTTTGTATTTACACTCGAAATTTAGCCCTTTTAATTTCCTCATTTTCCTGACACGTTTTTGGTCTTTATATCTTTGTGGGACCCCTGTCTTATACGTCCACTATCAGTAACCCTGTTCATTTCATTTCTCAATCATCTGCTGATAAAATTCATCCTCAATCAATATTTTACGGCTATTCTAAAAAAATTTGTGCCTTTGACTCTTCAGTTAATTATTCACATGTGAAGATAACAAGCAAAAGAGAAAGTAATTCTCCATCTTGAACAACTATTTTTCTGTCTTACTCATCTTCTGCATTTTATTTTTCTTACTCCTGCTTTTGGCCTTAGATTCTGAACTCATTCCAT